>CAUYRT010085669.1:0-66919 GCA_963574885.1 Lepilemur ruficaudatus | reverse complement strand
CTTTTAGTTCTTCGCGGAATCTCCATGATGTTTTCCATAGAGGTTGTACTAATTTGCAGTCCCACCAACAGTGTCTCGGCATTCCTTTCTCTCTGCATCCACATCAGCATCTATCATTTTTGGACTTTTTAACAAAACCATTTTAATTGGTCTAAGGTGATATCTCATTGTGGTTTTAATTTGCGTTTCCCTGATGATCAGTGACATTGAGCGTTTTTTCATCTATTTCTTGGCCAATTGTCTTTCTTCTTTTGAGAAGCATTTGCTCATGTCTTTTGCCCACTTTTTAATAGGGTTGTTTGTTTTTTTCTTGCTGATTTGCTCGAGTTCTTTGTAAATTCTGGTGATCAGCCCTTTACTGGCTGTGTAGCTTGCGAATAATTTCTCCCGTTCTGTAGGTTGTCTATTTGTTCTTTTGATTGTGTCCTTAGCTGTGAAGAAGCTTTTTAGTTTAATCAAATCCCATTTCTTTATTTTTGTTGTTGCCATGATTGCCATTGGGCTCTTTTTCATAAATTCTTTGCCTAGGCTGATACCTAGAAGAGTTTTTCCTACATTTTTCCCTAGAATTTTGATGGTTTCCTGTCTTAGATCTAAGTCTTTTAGCCATCTTGAATTAATTTTTGTGAGTGGTGAGAGGTGGGGTTCTATTTCATTCTTCTGCATGTAGGTATCCAATTTTCCCAGCACCGTTTATTGAATAGGGCTTCTTTTCCCCAGTGTACATTATTGTCTGTTTTGTCAAAGATCAGATGGTTTTATGTCCTTTTTATTTTATGTTCCTTTTATTATTTTTTAAACCACCTTTTGGTAGGTCCCATGCTGCTACTGATCAGAGAATTGGGGGCCATTCTTTTAAGATCAGTTCTTTGTTGGAGAAAAGTACGGGGAGCGGGGTTGGGACCACAGGTGTTTAAGCACTAGCACCGCTGTCTCAGAACCCTCTCTTACCAACACTGCCCTGGCACGTGCCTTCCCTCTAAGCAGGCTGGAGACCCAAGAAGGTTGTGGTCTTTTTGGTGTCTATTTTGGCATTTGTGTCTTTCGACTGACCAAGACAGAAAACTAGAAGGTTTACAGCCATATAGCTGATCACTGTCCACCGTCTCTCTTCCACCCGCCCCTCCAACATCCTGCTTGTTGCCAAGCGTCTCGGAGCCTCCTCACTCAGTTCCTCTGCACTCTGCACCGTCACATCTGCCTCAGGGACTCTCCCTTCCTCCATGTGTGAGCCCCAGGCTTTGCCAGTGTTAGGAAACGCTCCTAGAGTTGGAAAATACTCCTGGAGAACTCTGTGTCCTGCCCACGCTCTGCGGGAGCATGTGCTACTCTTGGTTTTTCCTCTGCAGTCCGGTCCAAGTTCCATTGCCATTGTCAGCTCTTTTGCATACACTGGGAGTGGGATTGTGGTCTTTCCTTCTTCCATCAAACACGGCCTTTTCTTCTCTTTTTGTTGCCTTTTGGGGCTGTTTTCAGACTTATTCAGAAAAGTGAATGGAACGGAAAAGTCTTCATTCTACCAACCGAAACCGTAAGTGCCTTCCCCCTAGTAATTGTGTCATCAGAGAGTCCTGTGTTCCTTTTTCGCATACCTGTATTTTCTAATCTTTCTGCAACAAACATGCACAATAGAAACAACATGGGCTTTGGAAACAAGCCTAAATTCAAGACCTGATTCTTCACATTTTAGCTGCTGGTCCTGAGCCAGTTAGTTAACTCTCCTCACTCTCGGTTTCCTTGCGTGCTGTAGACACATAATAATAGTACCTGCCTTAGAGAGGGATTTATGGAATATACAAGTTAACCACTGACCCAGTGATTGATACTTGGGGAATGTCCAATAACTATGAACTATTATATTTTATTATGATTAATCATATATTAACTTTGGCACTTGTATTATTGTAATAATACAAGTTTAATTTCTTAAAGCCAGGCTTCAAAAATCCTTCTTTTAAATTTCTTTTTCTTGTTTTTTAGAGACAAGGTCTCATTCTGTTACCCAGGCTGGAGTTCAGTGGCACAATCATAGCTCACTGCAGTCTTGAGCACCCACACTAAGCAATCCTCCTGCCTTAACTTCCCAAGTAGCTGGGCCTACAGGCATGTGCCACCATGCTTGGCTAATTATTTTTCATTTTTATTTTTATTTGTTTTAGAGACAAGGGGTGGGTCTCACTATGTTGCTTAGGCTGGTCTTGAACTCCTGGCCTCCAGTGATCCTCCCACCTCAACCTCCCAATGTGCTGGAATTACAGGTGTGAGCCACCACACCCAGCAGAAATACTGTTCTTAAATCTTAAAGCATGAGAGCCAGAATGAACCTGAGATCATTTAATCCAATGGTTCCCAGCAGAGGGTGATTTTGTGCCACAGAGGACATTTTTGATTGTCATGACTGGTAGCATCTAGCGAGTACAGGTCAAGGATGCTGCTGAACATCCTGTGGTGTCCACAGTCAAGAATTATTTGTTCCCAACAGTGTCAATGTCAATAATGCCAATGTTGAGAAATCGTGGCCTAATCTAACTGATAGTACACTGGAGAAAATGGTTGCCCAGAGAAGGAAAGTGGCTTGCCTGAGGTCACACAGCAAGTCAGAGGCAGATCGTACAAGATAAGGACTGGCTTTACCTCAGCTCATTGGAAGACCACTGCGCCCTGGGCTTTGTCGGGCAGCAGGAGTTGGGAGCTGGGCTGGCACCAGGGTGAGACACGTGGGCAAACCTGACAGTGAGCCCTCTTTCGGTCCTGCTCTCCAGACCCCTCGCTGGGCTCACTGAGTCCTTGCCTTGGTTGGGAGCGAGGACAGGGTAGGGTTGGGGTGGTTGGTCATGGTCCCAACCCAGACACACTCTCCAGGCCCTGGTTTCCTTGAAGGAAGCCTTGAATCCCGGCTTCTTGGGCTTAGCCAATACGTTACCACAGAGATTAAAGTCTGCAGAGGTGATGGGGGAGGAAGAGAAAGTGCCATGTCAGGTGGTTAATTTTTGAGCTAGGGAATGATTTCCAGGCAGACACAAGGCAACTTTTCTCCTACTGCCCCCAAGCTTGCCCCCTTTGCTCGGGAAAGGAAAGAAAGAGAAAAGTCTGTTCTCCAGGTCCCGGGGCGGGGACTTTCAGGACACTGTCTATACCACCACTGTCCTCTTCCCCCTGCCTCTACTCCCTGCTAGGCTGCAGCTGGCATTTTGTCAGAGCACTGGCTGTGACCAGGCTCTTGGCAGGTACTAGTCGCTCCACGCCAGGCAAAGAGCTGGCTGGCCAGCCCTTTGGGGAGGGGAGCAGGACTGGGCCCAGCTGCCCACGGCGATGCCCTGCTGCTGCCTGCGAGGGGCCTGCTCCCCAAGGGTGTTCAGAGCCAGAGCTATGCAGCTCTGAACTTTGAACTCCAGCAAAGCAGAAGCAAAGCCTTAGACCTCACGGCGCCTCCTCACTGTGCCCAGCCAGGGCTGGGACCTCCAGAGCCATGCGGGGTTTGAAGCATCACAGCTCAGGCCCTCACGGTGTGTGTGTGTGATCTTGGCCAAGTCGCTTCCCCACTCTGAACCTCACTGTGCTCGTGGACAGCACGGGAACAACGGCATCGCAGAATTGCCATGGGGGACAACAGCTGGAAGACGGCCAACCCCAAGAAGCAGGAGCTGTCAGGATCAGCGGGGAGAGCAGCAGACGGGAGCTGGGAGATAGAGGCTGAGGTCTGGACCCAATGCCAGGAAACAGAGGAGCCTATGGGTTCGGAGCTTGGCGTCCTGCGCCAGAATGCCCGGGGTTCGAATCCTGCCTCTACCGCTTCCTAGAGCAAAGGACTTAACTCCTGTTTCTCGGTTTCCTCATCTATAAAATGGGGACGATGATAATAAAGATGATAAGAATTTCAACCTCATAGAGTTATTGTTAGGAGGATTAAATAAGTTCACATAAGTAAAGTGCTGGGATCAAGGCATGACACAGAGTAAGCTATGTATATATACACACTTACATATATTATTGTTATTATTATATGTTATCTACTACTCACGGGTTCTGTTACTTTGCACCCATTTCTTGGCCTTTTACACTAGAAGTTTCATCTCAATGATCCGTAAGCCTTCAGCTATGCCATCTGGGGATGAGAGTAATGATTGCAGGTATCACACAGACATGGACCCCCAAAGGGAAAGGAATTTGAGCACACACATGACTGGCCTAGGGAAAGGACCCAGCCTGGCAGGAAGGGAGAAAACTCAAGAGAAACCCTCTCTGCCCAGGCCAGGCATCAGCTGGGCATGAGGCCTCCACTTGGAAAGAGGGGGCTAACCTGCTGAGGCTCAGGGAAGCAAGACCACGAGGATCTGCGCAGTCCTGGCTGCAAACCCAGCCCAATTGGCCTTTCCTGTCTCTGTCTGTAAGTGAGGCTGTACATGAGGCCATCCCCAGAGAGCGCCAGGAGGGAGATTGGAGGGCACATGGCCGTGGCCGTGCTTTGACAGCCCTGCCATGCTGGGCATTCCTTCCCCAGCCTCGGGGGCCGCCCTGCCTCATTGCTTCGGAGCCATTCCGCTGCCACTCAAGATGGCCACACATGTTGAGCACTTACTGCATGCCAGGCACTGTTCCGCAGATGCCCTTGCTGAAGTCCACCCACCACCCCAGGAAGCAGTGACAGCTGCTGTTAGCCGGTGGCTCAGTCTCCCGTGGCTCAGGTCACTCTGCCTCAATGCGAACAGTAGACCAGGAGAGCAAAGCTTCCACGTGCTGAGGGCTCACCATGTGCTAGGCACCCTGCCATCCTTTTGGCACACACTGGCTCACCTGCGCATCACAGCGACCCTGTTTGGAAATGAAAACTGAGGCACAGAGAGGTTTGGCAACTTCTTTGTCTGTGTGCGCACATCTAGCAAGGGATGAAGTTGTGATGCCACCGTGGGCGTCTGACCCCAGGGCCCTAGTTGGTAACAGCAGCATTTACTGAGCACTTACTATGCGCAAGGACTATATGAGTCCTTTACAGTTATCGTATCTTTAGCTCCTCACACGCTCTGGAAGCTTGCACTGCGGGACACGAAAGGACAGACACTCAATAGCAAGTGCTCTGCAGGCACTTTCACGTGCTCTCTGGGTCTGAGCTGCTTGTAGTGTGCCCACTCTTTGGAAGAAGAGACTGAGGCATGGAGGCTTAAGCCGTACACTCTGCAGGGTGGTGCAGAAGGATATAGTTGAGGCAGCCCAGAGGTCTCATCTCTTATTTCCAACCAGGGCTCCTACCGACCTTCTCCCACACCTGAAAACACTCTGAGAAGGCAGTCAGGGGCCACCTGTGGTCCTTTGAGTCCAACACTCAACAGGGGGCAGAGGAGAGGTAGTGGAGGGGGGACTTGTCCCAGGAGCCCTCAGGGCCCAGCCGCCCTCATCTCCCCACCCCTTTTCCGGAGTGGAGAGTGTTAGACCCCTGGACTCATTAGTAGATGTTGTGACAAGTTCAAGTTCTTATAGCCACTCATTAAAAGTGTTCCTGGGGCGGCTCACACCCTGTGGCTGCCCCGGGCCTCACTGAACATTCACGCGCCAGGCAGGGGGGTGGGGTGCGGGGAGCTGCACTGGGCACTGGAGCCCTGTGGCCTCCCCCAGCCCGACGAGGACAGACACATGGTTCTGGGAAAAGAAGCTGACTCACTGTGTGACCTTGGGTAGCTCCTTCCTCTCTGTGGATCTCAGTCTCTCCATCTGTCCAGGGGGTTCCTTCAGCTCCCAGCACCGAATGGGGACAGGGGTGCCTCTGTAGCCCCCCTCCGGGCTCCTTCACCTCCCCCTTCTCCTGACAGCCCCTCCCTCACCTTTGCAGGCTGGTGCCAACAGGAGGCCTTTCTCCACTGGAAGTGTCCCTGCCTGGAGGCACTGGGGTGGGATGTGCAAGGGGACCATGGGTCAGTCTCCTGGGAAGGGCTGCTGTGAGGACCAAGAAAGATCATGTACTGTTTCTTGCATGCCTACCATGTTCCTACCCCAGGACCTTTGCACTTGCTGTTTTTTCTGCCTGGAATGTTCTTCCTTTACAGACGCTTGGGACTTGCTCTTTCACCTCCTTCAGGTCTTTGCTCAAGTGTCCCCTGGCTATGTGCTCCCATGACCCCTTTCTGATGAAACCTTCGTGACTCCGAAATGGCACCCCCATCCCCTCCTCCCTGCCCCTCTGCTCTGGTTTTGTTCCCCATGGCACTTATCCTCATGTGACAGATCTTACTTATTTAGCCAGTTGATTTTTAGGGTTTTTTGTTTTTCTGTTTTATGCCTCCCCCTCTGGAACATGAGCTCCACAAGTGTAAGGACTTATAACTGTTGGGTTCACTGCCACGTCCCCCGGGATAGTGGCCAGTGCCTAGTAAGTGCTCAATTAATACTTTTGTATTGGCTATATTAGTTACTTGTGGAGAGTGCCCGGTACACTTGGAATCCTGAGGAAATATCCGTTTTGATTCCACATCCATTCAGGACATGTTTATTAAGCACCTAGTGTGTGCCAGGTATTGGGGTACACTGGTGGGCAAGAGGGATGAGGTCCCTACTTGCACTTACTATTTTCAGGGTACTTCACTATTTGCAAAGCCCTTGGCTTCCCTGGCTCCTGGCCATGGCCCCATGAGCTAGGTGGCCCGTGGGACAGACAAGGGAAGTGCCTTGCTTCCTCTCATAGAGCAAGTTCTCAGCCAAACCCGGATCCATCCCAGGTCATCCAAGCCCACATTCTACGCTCCCACTGCTTCTTGGGCCCTGGGGGTGTGATCCCCTTGACATTCCCAATTCTCCACTCCTTACCGCCATCCCAGCCCCACCCGGGGCCACCCTGCACTGGGGAAGCGGCACCGCTGGGGAGGCAGGGAGTGTTGGGGAAGCTGGCCCTGCCCCTCGCCCGCCTGTGGCACTTCCAAGCCCCTTGTGACAAGGAGCCGCTGCTGTCTGCATCCCTCACTTCTCACGCCCCTGGGGCTCTGGGATTCTGGCCAAGAATAAGAATGACAAGGGAACCCTCACTGAGGTTTTCTCTGAGGAAGCATTATCTCATTTAATCCTCCCGGCAGTCCCCGGAAGATGAGCTTGGTGAATTTTACAGGGGAGGAAATGGAGGCTCAGAGAACCCAAGAGTCCACACAGTGGACAGAGGGAGGAGGCCGAGAGGATCGGGAACAACCTCACCCCCACAAAGCACTTCCAGACCCAGATCCACCGCTCATTTTAGTGCAAACAGCAATACTATTACTAACCATGATAATCATCAACATCTACCAGTGCCTGTCACGTGCCAGGTGTACCCTAAGTACTCTGGGTGTGTGAACCAATCCTCACAGCATACTTATGGGGTAAGTACTGTCAGTGTTCTCATTTTACAGAGGAGGGAACTGAGGCACAGAAAGGCTAAGTAACTTGCCCAAGGTCACACAGCCAGGGAGCGGGAGAGTCAGCCTGCCAACCAGGAAGCTGGTGCTAGAGCTCACACTCTTGGGGTGCTGTCCCTCCCCACCCGCACCACACAGAAAATCATTCTGGGGACACACCAGCCCGGGGGAGGCAGGCCCGCTTTGCAGAGTAGGCAAGCCAAGGTCTGGGGGCCCAGGCTCCACAGCAAGAAAAATGACAGGAGCAGGAAACAGAGTCAAGTGCTCCAGATCGACGTTCGGTTTAGTGGGGTGAGAGGGTTCTCTCGGAACAGGCTGCAGCCCCGGCCAGCTCCCCAACGGGAGGAGGGAGCTGGGCCTCCGTGGGGCTCCCCCAGGCCTGGACACCCCACGGTGCCAGACACTGGCAGAGCAGGACTCGCTTCCCAGCAAATCACCTACACCTCTGTTTCTGGACTCAGCCACCATGACTTTTGCTGCCTGGTTCCGGCCCTTTCCAGAGAAGGCTGAGGGGCGTACAGGGGGCAGGAAAGTGTTAAAAGAAGCAAGAGCAATTTTCCTGCACTCCGCCCCTCAGCCTCAGGTCCCCAGAGCCAGCTTTCAGCTGGCCAAGAGCTAGAGGTGCAGGAGTCATGGTGAGGTGAGGTGACGAGGGGACGAACAAGGGCTTCCACTGTCACTTCCCCGGGGGACCAGCAGCCCCATCCAGCTCTGAGAGGGGCTGGGGGCCAGGAGAAATTTTGTCACACCTGGAGCACC
Organism: Lepilemur ruficaudatus; assembly: GCA_963574885.1. Classification (NCBI taxonomy): domain Eukaryota; kingdom Metazoa; phylum Chordata; class Mammalia; order Primates; family Lepilemuridae; genus Lepilemur; species Lepilemur ruficaudatus. The sequence continues at coordinate 58,787 of CAUYRT010085669.1, read as the reverse complement.
CTGGCAGGCTGCATGCCCACAGGCAGGCACTCCCCTCTCTGGGCCTCAGTTTCCTCATTAGCAAAATGGGACCCTTCTGCTGAGAAGGGCTGTTGGAAGATCAAAGGATCTAATGCATTCAGGGCAGGGATTCTCAACCTTGGCACCACTGGCAGTTGGGGCCTGAGAGTTCTTTGTGGTAGGGGCCGTCCCACAGCACCCCTGGCCCCTCGCTGCCAGTTGCACCTCACCCCAGCTGTGGCAATCCAATTGCCTCCAGACTTTGCCAGATGCCGCCTGGGTGCAAATTTGCTTGAGAACCACTCAGGTAAAGCATGTCCTTAGGCACACAGCGGGTGCTCTGTCTGCGAAGGAGGTCAACATTTTCTTGAGCTCTTTACAAGCATCAGCTGTTACTATCATACCCATTTACAGAGGAAACTGAGGCACAAAGAGGTTAGGAAACTGGCCCAAGGTCACACAGTTGGTTAAAAAGCCAAGATTTGAACCCAAGAAGCTGAGCCCAAGCTCTTACCCACCCTACTTGACCTAATTAACTGCTACATTATTTCCTCCATAATATCCAACCTTCAGAGAGCTCTCTGAGACTTCCCAATTCCTGCTCCAGTGTCTGAATGACACGCCTCTCCTCTGGGAAGCCTTCCTTGACGTCCTCTGCTCCGCCGAACACAATCGCTCCCTTCCCCTTGGCCTCCACTGAACCACGAAGGAGCGTGGGTCCTCAACAAGGCAGACCTGGGCTCAAATGCCAGCCCCCCCCTACCCACTACTCATTTGTTGGCTCTGAGATACTAGGCAAGTGGCATCAGCTCTCAGGGTCTTGACCTCCTCATCTGAAAAATGGGTCCTCACCGCTGGGCCAGACAGCGTAGCTGAGGACACAGACTCTGGAGCCAGAAGGCTGAGGTTTGAATCTCACCTCTGCTGCTTCCCAGCTGTGGGAGCTTTGGCAAGTGGCTGAACCACTCGGTGCCTCGATTTCTTCATCTGCACACCTGCTCCACAGTATGATGAGTATAAATGAGCTAGCGAGCTATCTTGAGTACTTACAACCATGCCTGGCACCTGGCAGGTGCTAGAGAGGCATTAGCTGTGGTCCTTAGGAGGTGTCTTGGGGGTCAGAGAATGAATAAGGCATGTGGCCCAGGACATCAACAAGCTTGAGTTCATTTCCTGCAATCTCCCGGGGACCAGCACTTTCCCATGGGGATGCTTAAAATAGTTGAAATCAAATCCCCCTCTCAGCCCAGACTGCTGATGAGGTCCCCCAAAGGGGAGTAGAGCAAAACTGGGGGGAGGGGACCCCCCAGGCTGGCTGGCAGGACCGGGCTGTGGGGGCCTCCCTGGCCTTCTTTAATGTCTTTTTCTGCCTGGGGCTCGCTGCTAAGTTCCGTGTATGGGCGCCCCCGCCACCACCACAGGCACATCTCCACTGGCCACCCCTCCTCATGTGAATTTCAGGGACAAGTAGACAGACTGGTGTCCCCATTTTGCAAGTAATAGGTACAGCAGCAATCCTTTATTGAGCACCTACTATGTGTCGGGTGCTTTCAAGTCTTCCCAGTAGGTGAGTTTCATTATGCCCACTTTGCAGAGGAGGAAATTGAGGCTTGGGGAGGAAAATGACTTGCCAGGAGGCAGTGTGACTTTGTGTGGCTCTTCCCCATGGCCCTGGTGCATCTCAGCTAGTGAGAGCAGTTCAGGCACACATGAGTGACTTGTTCCAAGCCCCGGCCAGGTCTGGCCCTAGCTAGGGTGCTGACTTTGTGTCTTCAAGGTCTGGGGGTGTCAGAAAATCCTGCTCATCAGTGCAGAGGGCACTGTCCTGTTGAGTTGGGTCAGGAAACACGATCTTGCGCCCCACCGCCCCACCAGGAATCCCGCCGGCCTGTTTACACATCTGGCAGGAGCTCCGGGGAAAGTGGAAAGTTGGCCAGGCCTCAGAGGAACTGCTCCGAGGCCAGCGGGTCTGCACGCCGCTTGGGGGATAGGGCGACAGGTCACACCTGGTGGGGAGAGCATGTGGGGGACACAGATGAGGGATCTGGGACCACCTGGCTGGGAGAGGCTGGCAAAGTCCCTCCATATCCCTTCTGGGCTTCAGTCTTCCCAGCTCAAAAAATAAATGGCTGGAAATACTGATTCCTGCTCAAACATTCCACAAATTGGGAAGCAGCTGGGGTTTGGGAAAGTATGCATGTTCTAAATCAGAACCTGGGTTCGAGTCCAAATTCATTTATTCGCTGCTTGCTTATTGAGCACCTACTATGTGCCAGACACTGACCTGAGTTCCGGGGGGTGCTGCAGAAAACGTGACAGACATGGGCCCTGCCCTTACGCTGCTCATAGCTTAGCAGGAGAGGCAGACGCTAAACAAAGGGATGATACTTTCAGAGCAGGGTGAGTGCCACAAAGGAAACAAAACAGGAAGCTGTTGTAGAGAGTGATTTGTGGGGTGAGGAGGGCAAGTGTGCTTAAGAAGGGGTCATCAAGGAAGACTCCCAGGAGGAGGCAGCACTGGAGCTAAGACCTAAATGACCAGAAGGACCTGGCCATGGAGGATCAGGTGCAAGAGCATTCTGGGGGAACAGCAAGTGCAAAGGCCCTGAGACAGGAGCAAGCTTGGCAGGTTTGAAGAAACAAAAGAAAGCCTGAGAGGCTGGAGCATGGTGAGAGCGGAGAAAAGTATGGGAGATTGCAGCAATCGTGTTTTCTAGTTTATGCAAAGAAAGAAGTAAGGAGAGCTCCATTTTCTCAGATGTGGAAACAGGTTCAGAGAGGTGAAGACTTTCTGAATCACGCAGCACATCCGGGCAGAGGCCAGAGATGAACTCACATCCAAATAAGTCCAAAGCCTGGACCTTTTTCACCAAACCAGGCTTTACATCCAGAGAACAAGAGGCCCCAGGACGGGACACATCTGTGAATGGCGGGCAATTAGTATGTTGGAATTCAGAGGCAGACAGGAGGCTGAACTTCCCAAACCCTTCCTGGGAGAGAACCTGGTGGGGTGGTTCTGCCATGTGTTCATTTCCTATTGTTGCTCTAACAGATTACCCCAAATGCAATGGCTTTTAACAACACAAATGTATTCTTTTATGGTTTTGAAGGTCAGAAGTCTGAAATCACTTTCACTGGGCTAACGTCAAGGTGGCTGGGCTGGTTCCTCCCAGAAACTCCAGAAGAGAATCCATTCCTTGCCCGTCCCAGCTTCCAGGAGCTTCCTGCATTTCTTGGCTCATGGCCGCGTATCCATTGGTTTTTCTCCCCCTGCTCCCATCATCAAATCACCTTCTGACTCTGACGCCTCCTTCCATTTCGATTATAAGGAGCCTTGCGATGACACCATGTCCACCTGGATAGCGCGCGTTACTCCTCCCATCTGAAGCCCCTCCCTTGATCACATCCACAAAGCCCCTCTTCCCATATAAGGTTACATGCACAGAGTCAGGCATTAGGACACTGGACATCTCTCGTGTGTCACCATCCGGCTGACCACATGCCGGAGACTTCCTTTGCTTAACAGCCCGCCCAGCACCATGGTGGGAAGAAGGCCATCTGGATACAGATGAGGAAACTGAGGCACTGGGGCTGGCAGCCAACCAGCTCACAGATCCCCAGACACGGCACTGACCCAACCTACAAGTCCAATATTTCTTGAGGCGTAAAAGGTCAATTCCAGAAGACTTTGGATCAAACGCTGAGGTTACTGCCTTTCTAATTCTTTTTTCCTTCACATTATTTACAAAACAAAGTCTCAGTTTGGTACTGGCTTGTCTTTAATGCCTCACTTAATGATTTCCCTCCCTTTGTAACCAAGAGAGGGCAGGTTTCAGGCCCTGGGCTTCAAGTAGGTAGCAGTGAGCAGTCAGAATTAACCAGTAAATATTTATTTATTGCTAGTTTTCTCCTATTAATCATTCATGATCCTGGTTTTCCATACATGGCACCAACATAAAAGCTCCTTTTCAGTCACTGTATTTAAGTCTTTTACAAAGGAGGGGGAGGGCAGTAAGACATTAATGTAAAAATATTAGGTAAATAATAGGAACATAATTAAATAATACTGAACGGTGAGCGGATCTGGCAAAAATTAAGTGGGTGGTGTGTGGATGATGGAAATCAAACCAGACGCCACTCCAGTTTGGGGTGCACGTGGGCAAATTCCCTGTCTGAGCTCTTTGAGCTTCAGTGAGATATTAAAGGCACTAGGCAGTGTCTAGCCAGAGAAAGTGCTCAATCCGTGGAGTTGACTCGCAGGTGTTTTCTGAGAGACTTTCGTTAGGGGAAGACTCTCCGAACGCTGGCCTGCCCTGTCCTCCAAAGTCCAGGACCAAGAGAGGGGGAAGAGTGATCAAAGTAATATTTAGTAGCTGTGTGACCTCGGGGACGTTACTTAACTTCTCTGTGCCTTGCTTGCCAAATCTGTAAAAAATGGGGACGATCATTGTTGGTACTTCTTAAGGCCAGTGTGAAAAGTAAATTAGCTATAATGTAAATAGCGCATGAAAAGCATTTGCAAATGTTGGGGGGAAATGTGTGGCTGTTGCTGTTATTATAAACTCCCACTATATACTGGGCGCTGTGCCGGACTTTTGTATCTTCTCTTAATTTTCATAATAGCCCTTTGTGGGAGGGTGTGAGTCCTCTCCACATCATGAATGAGGAAACTGAGGCTCAGAAACTCAAAGTCTGCAGCCCAGGCTTCCCTCTTTCATGGTTTCAAAGCCAAGACCCAAACCTAGGTGTGCCCAGTTCTAAGGCCCATACTCTTTTCATCATTTAGCTTCCTTGGTTTTCTCATCTGCAAAATGGGAGAGCTAAAATATACTTTGGGCATTGAATAAAAAAGCATAAATTTATAGTGCAGGCATAATGTATTATTTCATTGAGCCCAAATACAACCAGGAAGGAATATGATATTATGGCCATATTCTAAGTAAAGAAACTGAGGCCCAGAGCAGTAAAATGACTTGCCCGAAGTCACAGAGCAAGTACGTGGAATGAGAATCCAGTTCTGATGCCAAAGCCTTCAAACAGAGAATGAAAAGACCACTTTCCTGGTCAACCCCCTGCCCATGATTAGGCAAAAGCAAGAGAGTGGGCCTCTGACCTAACAGGTATCCTACCATCTCCTTAAAAGATTACCGCCCCAGAACAGGTCTGTGGCTAGCCCATGTGACACCTTTGTGCAACTTAGAAAAAGAGGCCCTTCCTCGAGTGGATCCATCTCTGCACCAGGGTGCACAGCTCGGCATGTGGAATTCAGGTTGGTTCAGCCTCACTTGCTTCCTCAAAACCGCCTGTGCAGTGCGCAGCCTACACAACCCTCTGTAGCAGCCCTGCCTAGAATATCCCCAAACTCTTCCTCCTCAAAGCATCTTTAGATGCTTTAGGTGCCTGTGAGCACCCACTGTTAAGAATTCATCTTGGCCAGATTGTCAGCATAGCTTAATTTGCTCTGGTGGGTACAAGATGGGAAAGGGGGCAAGACTTCTCTGCAGACATATAGGGCTGGTGCTTCTTTGCAAAGCACAGTGTGTATCATACGGTTATATGGTACAGTCCCACCTGCACCCACTGGCTGTCTAAGGCCACTCTCCAAACCTCCACCCCTCAAGATGGCCATTCTTGGAAAACTTTGAGGTGGTCCCTTGGACAGCACCCTGCCTTTCTGAGCCTCTGGCACTCTTCATAGAAAGGGCCAGGATCCCCGGTGGCACTGGGAATGGCAGCCACTGCATTCCAGAGCGGCAGCCCACTCCTTTTCACCCCTCTGACAGCGTTCCTGAGCCAGGGCACATAATGTAAGAATTGTTCCTCCCGGATCCGCTCCGTGGATTGACTGCAGCCTCCCCGAAGACCAGCTCACCAGTCACCAGATGCATGAGGACCAGCCCTCTCAACCACACAGACTCCCAGGACATCAGAGCAGCAGTGGCCTGGGGCTGTCAGGCTAGAAAACCAGGCCCCAACAAGGGGCTGACCCTCACTCAACCACCCTGCAAATGGCAAATGACCAGGCATCTCCAACTTCTTTCCCGATCTGGTGTCTGCAACTTCACAAAAGTTTTTAGGAACCCATAGGTACGATGCAACCTGCATTGGTGGCTCCAGAATTTTTACATGGAAGAGGCTTAGAAGTGGCAATCTGATGTTGCGGAATAGGGGTGGACGCTGAGGACATCTGTCTTGAAGCCACGTTTGCATAGCAAGCATGCTTTTAGGTTACACCACCAGCCTTTGTGTGGGGAGGCTGTCACCGGGAGTGACTGGTTAAGATTACAAGAATTGTCTTGAAGCTCTGTGTGCAAAGCAAACCCACTGTGTTTGCTTTAAATGTATGTCACAGAACAACAAAACTCGCAATGTTTTCTATGGATGCATTTTATTCATAGTGTACATGAGATTGAGAAACATGTCAGTTCTTAATATCAGAGAATATAATAATGGTAATTATATGAATATTGCTATATGGGGCAAGGGGCTTTGGGCATGCCAATAGCTCCAAGCAGCCAGATCTACCTCCTGGGAGGAGGCCCTGGTTTATCAGCCACTTAAATAGGCAGTGACATCTACAGCCACACAGAGGGTCCCCACAAAGGAACTGTAGGGAACAAGGAGTGGTTTTTACGGAATTATAACTAAGGAGAGCATGCCGGGCACAGCTGTTAGCAGTATAGACTCTGGATTCTGGCTTTGTACCTGCTGTGTGACCTTGGGCAAGTCACCTAACCTTGCTGAGTTTCCATTTCCTCCCCTGTCAAATAGGGATGCAAATAGCAGCTGCCTCCCTGGTCTTTGTGTACATTATATGGGCAACTCCTGACAAGCTCTTAGCACGGTGCCTGGCCCGGAGAAAGAGCTAAGCAGGCGACAGAGCACCTTCCTCATTAGGCCTGGCACCATCACGGGGGGCACATTGGGGGACAGATGGAAGAAGATTCCCCATGAAGCTGATGAAATTTAAACTTCAGAGCCTCTCTGAAGCCCTGTACTGGAGTCTCTATTTGTAAATCTGTATCTTTTTCTTAAAGAGACCCCCTCAAATAGGATGTGCTCCAGGCCCTATAACACTTGGGGTTCACACCCTTGCTAGGTGGCAGAGCAGTGAGAATCTATCAGAACCCCTGCTGCGGACAGAGACCCTTCTGTGTTCCATTCCTTTTTCCCTGGAGCTCTGCCTGGGGTTCCGAGACAACACTCAGTGGAGGCTGATCCACCCATCCTTCCATCAACTGTGTTTCCCAAAGCCTTGCTCAACCCCTCTCGCCAATCGCAGAAGCTAGTGCAGTGATCGCTCCATTTTACAGAGAAGAAAATTGAGACCCAAAGAAGAAAGGAGGTTGGTCCAAGGTCTGCAGGTCAGCAAGTAGCCGGGGATGGGCTGGTGTTTGAAAGGTGACCTATCTCTTAGTCCATCATTTATTGTTTGTTCCCTTCCATGTCAAGAAAGTCTGATCACTTAGAAAATTCCTCACTAAAGAACTTGCTTGTGTATTAATTCTGAGTCTCCTTGGAACCATCTGATACCACCTTCCTACTCCCTGTGCCCAGGGAGGGCTCCTTCCTCCAGGCAGCTCCCCCTGCTCTCAGCCGATGCATGCTGGCGACACACCACTAAATTACACCTTCTTTTCACTTTGACTTAAGTGACGTTGACTATCTCAGTGAAGGATGGGGAAGCAACTTCCTGGAGGTAGCCTTGTCTCACAAGCCTAGTGCTGCTCACGATGCCCCGAGTGGGCTGGGCACAGGTGAGGGACCCAGAGGGAACTGTAGTGCCACCTCCCTCCAGCCCCCACTGGCGCCCATTTCCTCATCAACCTGCAGCCTTCGATCTTACAGGGATCAGTTTCTTCGGGAGTCTGGAAACAGCTTGGGCTCTGGATTCTGAAAAGACCCCGATTGGATTCCCTCGGTCACTTGCTGTGTGACTCTGAGCAAGTCGCGTCCTCTCCCTGAGCATAGGTTTTCTCCTGAGGAAAATGGGGTAAATAATCCTACCCCTCCGAGGGGCACTAAAAGGATTAAATATGGTGGGTGATGCACAAAAGGCAAAAAGCCTTGCCCTGGCACGTACTCGCGGAATCTTGGCTGTCCCCATCGTGGAAGGGCCTGGTGCAGAAAAGACCAGCCAGTGCTTATTTGGCACTTACTGTGTACCGGGCTTAGTTCTAGGAGATTTACACATAATGCCTCATTCATATTCACTACCACCCCTAGGTAGGCACTATCTTTAACCCCATTTTTGCATATGAGTAAACTGAAGTTCAGAGAGGTTAAGGGACTTGCCCCAGGTCACACAGTGTAGCACTCATTATTAGGTGTTCACGGTGACTGTCAAGTGAAATGTGCAACACAGCACCAAGCACCTAGTTAGAGCTCAGAAGAGAAATCATTCCCACTTAAGCGAGGGGATGCAGGAGGCTGGGTGAGACCCCGGCTCCAAGGAGCAGAGGGAAGAGGAGTCTGGCGTTCACAGCCGTCCGCAGGCAGGTTCCAGCGGAGAAGGAGAGGAGGGTCCCGGGAAGCCTGTCTAGACCGGGACCTCAGCGGCTTGGGAGAGGAGGGTCCCGCAGGGGGCGGGCGGGGGGGCACACGGGCCGAGGAGGCGTTACCTTGGGCGGGAGGAAGAAGACCACCGGCAGCAGCGCGAGCGGCGTGAGCAGCAGCACCAGCCCGCGCCGCGCGCTCCACACCTTCTTGGCCGCGGCCGCCAGCGCCGCCATCAGCGCGATCGCCCGGCCGAGCCGGCCACGGGTACTGCCCCGCCTGGCCCCGCGCGCGCTTAAAGCCGGGGGAGGGTCCGGGGAGGCGACTGCGCTCCGGAGCCCGCCCTCTCCCAGCTCCTCCCGGAGGACGAGGGTGGTGCCTGCGCCCGGGACTGGGGAGAGAGGCCCGGGAAAGTTGGGAAAAGTTAGCCGAGACAACCAGGGGAGCGGGACCCCAGCCCAGCAAGGACAGCGTGGCCTTGGGTCCAAGCCCAGCGCCTTCCCAGGTGCGTGGACGGGGGCAGCCGGCTTAACCTCTCCTGCCACTGTTTACCCGGCTGCTGAGAGGCTGATAACGAGTGACAGTGTGAGTATTAAGGCACTTGCTAGTGTTGCCTGGGCTCAAACCCTGGCTCCGTCCGTCCACCACGGTGCTAGCTGCGTAGCCTTGAGCAGCAGCCTCGGAGCCTGACAGTGGAGTGACCACGATAGTCTCCACTAGACACGAGGGTCCTTAGGGTGTTTAGTGAGATAACGCGTGCGCTTGTTCTTATTTCTCCTAAGGGGCGTGCGTCACCTGTAGGCTGGAGAGCAGAGGAGCCTCGTCGTTCCTTCTGGGTAAACGTGCAGGGGTGCAGTTGTGGGGCTGTCGTTCCTTCTGGGTAAACGTGCAGGGGTGCAGTTGTGGGGCTGCACGCGTAGTTTTTAAGAAACTGCCAAACTGTTTTCCAAAGTGGTTGCACCATTTTACAACGCCATCAGCAACATATAAATAATCTAGTTTCTCCACACTCTTGCCAGCATTTGGTGGTGTCACTATTTTGTATTTTAACCATTCTGAGAGGGGTGTAGTGATATCTCATTGTCTAATTTATATCTATAATATAATTAATGTTTCCCTAATGCTTAGTGATATTGAACATCTTTTCATGTGCTAATCTGCCATCTGTATATCCTTTTTGGTGATATCTCTTCCTACCGTTTGCCCATTTTCTAATTGGATTATTTGGCTTTTTGCTGGTGAGTTGTGAAAATCTTTATTAGTCCTTTGTCAAATATGTTGTTTGCAAATATTTCTCCCAGTCTGTAGCTTTCCACCCTCTTAACAGTCTTTCACAGGGCAAACATTTTTAATTTTGACATAGTCAAATTTATCAAATTTTCCTTTGGCTCATGCTTTTGGGGTTGAGCTATTTGCGTAGCCCTAGAACAGAAAGAATTTCTTACGTTTTTTTTTTCTATCAGTTTTATAGCTTTGAAACTCTGTATCCATTCCAAAATAACCACATTCCCTCCTCCTTCAGTCTCTGGAAATCCTATTCTACTTTCTGTCTCTATTAATTTGATTAATCTAGGTATCTCATATGAGTGGTATCATAGAATGTCTGTCATTTTGTGACTAGCTTATTTCTCTTAGCATAATGTCTTCAAGGCTTATCCATGTTGTAGCCTGTGTCAGGATTTCTTTCTTTTTTAAGACTAATATTCCATTGTATATCTATACTATATTTTGTTTATCCATTCATTTGTTGATAGACATAGGGTTGTTTCCACCTTTTGGCAACTGTGAATAGTGCTGCTAATAGTGCTGTAACAGGGGTGTACAAATATATGTCTAAGTACCTGCTTTCAATCCTTTTGGGCATATACCTGGAAGTGGAATTGCTGGATAATATGGCAACTCTACAGGTTTTTTGAGATTTTTTTTTTTTTTTTGGGGAAATGGCCATACTGTTTTCCACCGATGCCGTACCATTTTACATTCCCATCCATCCCATGCACAAGGATTCCAATTTCACCACATCCTCATCAACCACTTATTTTCTGGGTGTTTTGGGTTTTTTTTTTATTAATAGCTACCCTAATGGGTGTGAAGAGGTATCTCATTGTGATTTTGATGTGCACTTCCCTAATGATTATTGATGTCTAGCATATTTTGATGTGCTTATTGGCCACCTGTATATCTTCTTCGGAGAAATGTCTATCCAAGTCCTTTGCCCATTTTTCAACTCAGTGTTTTGTTGTTTGTATGGCTTTTTTAGTTCTTACCCCAGGTATTACATAGTATATACATAACTTATCATAGTCTACTGGTATTGTCATTTTACCAATCCCAGCGAAGTGTAGAAACCTTCCTTATCTCACGTCCCTTCACCTCACTCTGTTTAACATTGTTGTTCTCATACATACATTGTTTTCATACATTTTCTTTATGTGCATCTAGAACCACATCAGACAGTGGTGTAATTTTTGCTTCAATTGTCAAACATACTTTAGAAAACTCAAGAGGAGCGAGAGGCTATTGCATTTACCTGCATTTTTGTTCACTGTGCTCTTCCTTCCTTCCTGATGTTCTGGTATTCCTATGTTCATCACATCCTTTCTGCTGAAGAACTCTCTTTAGTCATTCTCTTAGAGTAGATCTACAGGCAACAGATTCTCTTAGTTTTCCTTCAGCTGAGAGGGTCTTGATTTGCCTTTCATTCCTGAAGGATATTTTCACTGGATATAGAATTCTGGTCTTTTCTTGAAAAATGCTGTGCACCTTCTTTCTGGCCCCCATGGTCTTGGTGAGCAATCTGCTATCACTTGAATTGTTTTTTCTGTTATCAGTAAGATTCATTTCTATTTTGCTGCTTTCAAGATTTTTCTCTTTGTCTTTAGTTTTCAGAAGTTGGACTATGATATGTCTTGGTCTGGATTCCTTTGATTTATCCTGTTTGGAGTTCACTCAACTTCTTGGGTCTGCAGATTAACACATTTATTAATTAATTTTACCAAATTTGGAAAGTTTTTGTTCTTTTTTATATCTTTTACTTCTTTGTTGAGGTTTTCTACTTTTTTCATTTGTTTCAAGTGTGTTTGTGATTGTTTGTTGAAGCATTTTCATAATGACCACTTTAAAATCTTTGTCAAATAGACATCTCTATATCCATCATCTTGATATTTGGCATCTATTGTCTTTTACAATTTGGTTTCAGACCTTCCTAGTTCTTCATAGTATGCGTGAATTTTGTTTAGAACATGGATATTTTGGGTATTATAGTATAAGACTTTGGCTCTCTTTTAAACCTTCTGTTTTAGCTAACCACTGTCAGCGCTCTGGCAAGGGAAGTTGGGATGCCGCCTCATTGCTACCAGCAGAAGTAGAAGTCCAGATTTCCCACCTTAGCCTCCATTACTATCTGAGGTGGGTGTTCTCATTACTGCCAAAAAGTAGTGGGAGTTCCAGCTTCTCATTGGACCTCGACTGACACCTGCCTGGCTGGGAGGGTACAAGTGCCTTGCTTTTGTTCCCGGCATGGCTTCCATTGACACTGCAGGAGAGAGGGTACCCTCGTTACTGCTGGGTGGTAGAGACAGTGAAAGTGTTGATTCTCCACTAGACCTTTTCTGATAACACCACAGCGGGCACGGCAATGGGAACCTCATTGCTGCCAGATAGGGTGAAAGTTTAGGCTCCCCATGTGGTCACTGACATTGTGTGGGGGGCAGAGCAGGAAGGTTAGGACACTATTGGAGTTTTCATTGTTGTTGTTGTTTTGTCTGCTCCTGTTGGCATTTCCAGGTTGCCAGCTTCTTCAGCTCCAAGTCTGGGGTTTAGCAGGCAAAAAGAAAACCCAGTAAACTCACCACTGTGTTGTTTCTTGGGTCTCAAGATCCTAAGTCTCTACTTTCTTCTCTCTACTTTTCAGAGTCTTCTTATGTTTGTTTTGTAAGTAATGTCCAGGGGTTTTAGTTGTACTTAGCTAGGTTTACTACAATCTGGGAAAATATTTCTCAAAAACATATCTGACAATGGACTTGTATCTAGAACATATTTTAAAATTTATTACAACTCAATAATAGGGCACACAACCAATTGGAAATATTTGAAAAGACACACACAAAAAGAGACACACAGATGGCCAATAAACATAAAAAATGCTCAAGATTACAAGTCAGCAGGGAAAAACAAATTGAAAACACAATATGATACCACTATATACCCACTAAAATAACAAAGTTTAAAAGAAGATAACATCAAATGTTGGTAAGATCTAGAGCAACTGGAAGTCTTATAGATTGCTGGTAGCAATAAAAAAAACAAATACAACCACTTTGGAAAACAATACATCAGGATCTTAGAATCTTGAATAACCACTTATTATGCAATTCAATAATCCTTCTCACCTTGGTATTTACTCAAGTGAAATGAAAATACAAATATTTATAGCAACATTATTTGTAATAATTGCAAACCAGAAAAACCCAAATGTTCATTAACCAGTGAATGGATAAGCAAATTTCAAACCTATACTTTGGAATATTGATACACGCAACAATAGAGACAAATGTCAAAAACACTACACTAGATGAAAGAAGCTGAACACAAAAACTACATACTGTATGATTATATGAAGTGTTACAAGTGGCAAAACTTAGTAACAAAAAGTAGATCAGTGGTTGTCAGGCAATGGAGGTCAAAAGACAGAGTCAACTGAAAGGAGCATGAACCCATTTTTAGGGTGATAGAAGTGTTCTATTGATGGTGGTGGTGGTTGTACAATTGTGTATAGTTATCAAATTTCATCAGACTGAACACTCATAATGGTTGAATTTTATTGGATAGAGTTATAACTCAATAAAGCTGGAACTAAAGTGCATTGAGTGTATTTAGTGATACAAATAGAATATTAATTAGGTCCAGTTGGTTGATAGTGCTTTTCAGATTTAGATTCTTAAAATCTCCAATTTAATTGTGGATTTGTGTATTTCTCACTTTAGTTCTGTCAGGTTTTATGTCATATATTTTGAAACTGTGTTATGAAATGTATACACATTTAAAATTGTTATGTATTCTTGGCGGATTGATCCTTCTATCATTATGAGATCTTTGTCTTTATCACTAAATATGCTCTTTTTCTTGAATTCCATTTTGTCTGATATTAACACAACCACAATAGCTTTCTCATGCTTCATGTTTGCACTGTATATTTTTTCCACTCTGTTTGCTGTCAACCTGTCTGCGTTTCCATGCATACAATGTGTTTCTTATATACAGTACATCGGCAGATTTTGCTTTTTTATCCAGTCTGACATCCTCTGATTTTTAATTGAAGTGTTCAATCCATTTATATTTAATGTAATTATTTATCTGGTTTGGGTTTAAGTGTCTCATTTTGCAATTTATTTTTTATTTATCTTATTTATTCTTCGTTCCTCTGTTCTTCCCCTCTTGCCTTCTTTTGTATCAACTGATTATATTTTTTGGTATTTCATTTTATTTCCTGTATTAACTTTTTAGCTTTTCCTTTGTGTTGTTATAATTTTAGTGGTTTTTCTAGAGATTGTGACATGCATCTTTATCACAGTCTACCTTCAAATAATAATACATTATTTCAGGAATGGTATAAAAGCCTTAAAATAATGGAAAGGATGACAATAATTTCATTTACCACCTTCTTCTCACCCTTTGTATTCTTAGTGTCTTTTCAAATTTAGGTCCTCCATAAATCCTATAATGTGCTGAAGCTAACTAATTCTAACTCATGAAAGATGATTGTCAAATTTTCAGAAAATTTGTCAGCCAGCTCTAGGACTGATGGGAGCGTGAATCACCAACAGTGGGGATATTTACACCATGAAAACAATAAAATGATATAAATAAGGGCTTTTCTTCTCAGTCAGTTGTTAAACATTTACCAGAATTCTACTGTATAAATTCCACAATACATTGTTTTAATTTTTTAAACAGTCTTTTAAAAAAAGACATGTATAAACTACATAAATAAAAAATAAAAAGTACTTGAAATGAGGTCTTTTGTATTTTCTGGATATTTACCCTATCTCTGCCTTTCTTCTTTCGGAGCCAGGGGCATTTCTCTTCTAGATGCCTTTGTTTTTGAAGTTATTTTCACTGGATATAAAAGTCTAGGCTGACAGGTTTTTTCTTTTTCTTTCAGCACTTCAACAATGTCATTCCACTGTGTCCAAATTTACATTGTTTCTGGTAAGAAATTAGCCAGCATTTGTATCATTGTTCCCCTGTACGTAATGCACCTTTTTACTCTAAGATCTCTTTATCTTTGGCCTTCCAGCCTACGACTGAAAAGCTTAGAAGCAGTTTTCTTTGTATTTATTTCCCTGGAGTTTGCTGAGCTTCTTGGATCTGTGCATTGACGTCTGTCTTGGTCTGTTTTGTGTTGCAATTAAGAAATACCTGAGGCTGAGTAATTTACAAAGACAAAAGGTTCAGCTGGTTCACAGTTCTCCAGGCTGTACGAGAAGCGTGGCTCCAGCATCTGCTTCTGGTGAGGGTTTCAGACTGCTTTGCTCGGGGTGGAAGGGGGAGGGGAGCCGGGTTGTGTAGACTGCTTGGTGAGAGAGAAAACCAAAAAAGGGGAGGGTGCCAGGCTCTTTTCAACAACCAGTTCTCATGGGAACTAAGAGTGAGAACTCACTCTCTCCTGTAAGAATGGCACCAAGCCATTCATGAGAGATCTACTCCCATGATCCAGATACCTCCCTCCGGCCAGGCCCCACCTCCAACACTGGAGATCAGATTTCAACATGCCACTTGGTGGGACCAAACCAACCGTATCCAAGCCATAGCAGCATCTTCCATCAATTTTGGAATGTTGACAGTCATTACCTCTTCAAATACTTCTTTTACCCCATTCTTGCTCTCCTCTCCTTCTAGAATTCCAATTACATTTATGTTAGAGCATCTGGTATCATCATACAAATTTCAGATTCTCTGTTCTATATTTTTTTCACTTTTATTTCCCTCTTTGTGTTTCAATCTGGCCATTTTATATTACCTGTCTTCAACTTCACTGATTCCTTTCTTTGTTGTGTCCGGTCTGTTTTAGACATAAGTCTTCATTTCTGACATTGCATTTTTCATCTCTACTATTTTCATTAGTTCTTTTTATAGCTTCCAGATCTCTGATGCAACTTCCCATTTGTGTATGCATGTTGTTCTTTAGATCATTCCATTTTTAGCATTTTTGTCATAGTTTTTTTTTAAGTATTTGTCTGCGAATTCAAAAATCTGGGCCAAATCTGTATCTGCTTCTATTGATTCTTTTCTCTCTTGACTGTCCCATTTTATTACTTTCTGTGTGTTTGTTAACCTTTGAATGTATTGTTGCCATTTTGTAGGAAGGAACAGTAAGTAAAGAATAAAGTTAATAATATTTACCTCCAAAAGGGAGTACTCCCTTTTTCCTGTAAAACTGATAGAGTATAGACTAATCAATCTGATCTGCAGTTGAGCTGGATTTTAGCTTTGGTGCAATTTTAGTTCATTCAGTTCACCACCGGCTCCACATGTTTCGAGAGCTTGATTAGAACTTTTCCTTCAGTAGGACTTGAGATCTGAGCACTGGTGAGATTCTAGGGATCTGCCTCAGTTTCAAAGCAGAGTTGCCCAATTTTGAAATGGTGGGAGTTCTCTCCCTTTGTAGAGCCAAGTTGCCATGTTTCTTTGGTCATTAGTGAGCTATCTTTTTTTTCTTTTTCTCTCTTGTTATTATCTTTTTCATCATAGCCATCCTAGTGGGTGTGCTTTTTATTTAAAAGATACCTCTGGTGAGATAATGGTGGCTTGGATCAGAGTAGTCATGGTGGAGGTGGTAAGAAATTATGCAATTTTGGATATATTTTCCCAGTGGAGCTGACAGGTCTTGCTGGAAGTCTGATGAGGGTATGAAAGAAAGGAACTGTTACTGGGACCAGATGAGATGGTGGAATATTTCGCAAGGTGTGAGAAGCATACCAGTGAGGAAACACAGATCATTTTATGTTGTACTACATGGCATCCAAGTAACGATATTGAATTGCATAAAGTGAAAGTTATCCCATGTCATTTTGCTTTAACTCTTCATTACACCACAGAGAGGATTCAGTTGGGTGTCAATATCCCTTTAACACCTTGTGGCTTATAAATCTTCCTTTGTAACAGAGAAGGCTTTAAGTTCAGAGACTTTGCATTTTGCTAGAACTGGACAACATTGTTTTATTTTTATTTTATTATTATAATTACTTTTGACTTAGGCCAAGGAATTTTTATTTTTTCTTAAAGTCTATGACTTTTTAAAAAACCCTCCTTTTATATTAAATTTATTTGTGTTTACAATATGAAGCAACTCAAAGAAAAATGCTAAGTAACTCCGAGTGCAGAGAGTGCATGATAATGGCAAAATTCCAAAAATTGTATGCAAAAATCTGAAATTTGGGAAGCTGAGAGCTGATAAAAGTAGGGCCCAGGAAGGGCCCACTCCCTATCCAGATCTTGCTGCTGTCATTCCTGTAAATCCCAAGGGCAAGTTATTTCCCAATGGACCGATTCCGAGCTGTGATGAAACTTTCTCCCATGACCTTTCAGGTTGGGACTTGACCCTGAGCCAGCCCATCTGCTTCATCAAAGGCTCTGGACACCCTGGTATGGAGGGCGAGGCCCTGTAGGTAGCACTTTGGACCTTCAAGGTCTGGGCATGGGAGGAAGGGGTCCTCCAAACATGAAAATCTATTTCTAGGTACTCGAACTTGCTGATATCATAGAAACTCTGGCGCATTCCCCAGAGTTCGAGTAGAGGCAGTTGTGACCACAGCACATTTCGCCAGGGGTACTGTGTTGCAGCCCTGTTCCAGAACCAGCTAAGAGGTCAAGAGTATGATATTTGGCATTGAAGTAGAGGTTTCAATCTGGTGGCTCAAATGTAATAATGATACTAATCATGATATTAATAATAGCAACACACACACTGCACTTCCTATGTGCCAGGCACTGCTTTCAGTATTTTATGTGTTATTAACCCCCTTCATGTTTATACAATCTATCCAATTTATGCCTATCTATTTATCTACCTTTTTGAGTCTCTCATCCCTGCATTAGACAAAGCTACATTCAAATTCTGACTGGGCCACTTGCTTGTTGCTGGGCAGGAGGTTTGACTTCACTGGGCCTGAGTTTCCTCGTCTGAAATAAGAATCATAACAGTATGTACGAGCATACTTCATTTTAGTGCACTTCACTTTCTTGTGCTTTGCGGATGTTGCATTTTTCACAAATTGAAGGTTCATGGCGACCCTCTGTCAAGCAAGTTTACTGGCACAATTTTTCCAACAGTGTACGGTCAGAATGCAACTCCATCATAAGCTGAGGAGCATCTGTATAGAAATGTCCATAAAACTTCACACTTGCCAGTGTATAAATGAAGGAAAGAAATTTCACCCATATTTACTTAACAATGCAGAAGAATAAATAAGAAATTGGTTACGCTGCTTTCCTCCTAGCAGGGGCACTGGGAGGAGGTGTAGCAGGGATTACCCATGAGCAGCTTCCTTTGGTCCTAAGTAACACTCCCCTGGAATACAAGACCATCTTTTAAAAAAAAATTCTCAGGCTTTCTTACAGGTAAGTATATCCATGTTATTAAGGTCTGGCCAATAAGAAGTTAACAAATGTTGTGTGGGACATTTATGACTGTGTCTTTTAAGGAGCATAGTCTTTTGTTCTTCCTCCCTTCCTCCTCCCTGGCTCCTGGAATGTGGACATAATGGCTTGCACTGCAGCAGCTGTCTTGGATCATGACATCTGAGAGACTTGTTACAATGGTGGTCCCCAGTGACCCATGTCTCCTGGGACTCACAGACTTGTGTGGTCCTTCCAACAGTGCCTTGGAGCTTGGCTACGTGACTCTAGCCAATGGAAAATCAGCAAATGCAATGCAAACAAAGGCTTCAGAGCACATTATGGCTTGTCTTCTTTAAATGCTCCCTCTTGCAGGCAGTGTCATACCATAAAGAAGCTTGGGCTAGATACTGAATGGTGAAAGACTCCATTGAGAGGGGCCCTGGAAGATGAAAAGCCATTTCGGATGTCCCAGCTCCAGCCAATTTCCCAGCTAAAGGTAGCCACCTAGGTGACCTCAGCTATATCTTGTGGAGCAAAAGAACCACCCAACTGAGCCCAGCCAACCATAGAATTATGAGAAATAACAAAATTGATGTTGTTTCAAGTGAGGCAATTTGTAACACAGTAATAGACAACTAGAACACCAGGCAACCTTGAAATGGAAGGTACATGCTGAGGATGGCAAAGCAGAAAGATGGGAGCTAGGATCCTTAATGAAGGCATGGAACTACCTCTGTACTTCATTCAGGAGACAGTATAAATCCTGACTGTTGAGCCCAATATGTTTATGTGTTCAGTTATCTGCAACTGAGGTTGCTATGCTGGGGGCATGAGCCAGCGTGAGACTTCTTTCCATAGCACACAGTTATGGATGCTGTGATGCTCTGGCCAGTTCCCCTTAGGAATGAAAGGCTCCGACTGCTGGGAATGCTCCCAGCAGCCAATTCTTGGCTATCAGCCCATCTGGGGATTGCCTTCACAAATAGTGCCAATTCAGCCAAGGTCATGTTTGCTTCCTGGGGTGGCCTGCATCCAGTAACTGACTGAAACAGGGATAGATGTGCCCAGCCTGCTCACCCCAACATGAGACAACTTTGAGGGGTCATCACCCTAAAGAGCACCCATGCGACTGGCCAAGGCCTTTGTTGAGGCTGCCTCACAGCTCACCTTCTCTGTCTGTTCAATCTTATTTCCTTCCCTTCCCTTCCATGCGTGTGGATCCCAAAGGCATGCCCTGATGCCTGCACTCTAATCCCCAAATCCTAGGGAACTCGGCCTGCAACATAGCCTTTTCTAACCTTTTGAATTTTATACTGTATATCTGTACTACTTGTAAAAAAGCAAGATTAAGTAAGACAGAGTTCATATGTAGAACCATATCACAGTGTGGTTTCTCTAGGAAACAGGAAGTTAGGAGTGCAAAGGCTTATTGGGAGTTACACCTACCTGTGAAAAGGAAAAGGAATGGGGAGAAGCAGGGTCGGGCAGAGGAGCCACCGGGCAGCATGCAAACCCGACAAAGTCTCTGTCAGCACAATGGAGAGCTCTGAGCGAAGCCCACCTGTTGGAGGCGTCCTGCACTGGGTGGTTGGCACTCGTACCACCATCTTGCTCAACCGGCCTCCAGGCTGAGGGCTTCCTTGAGAAGAGCATGACCTTGATTTGAAAACTGAGGCAGTCCCTAAGAGAGCTAATGGCGGGGCGGCAGTGAATCCCAGTTTGAAGGGGGATCAGAGCAGCAGATTTCCATGACTGCCACTAGCTGGAAGGGCTTTTCCAGAGTCATCCAATCTGATACACCGTCCCACTTAACAGATCAACAAACTGAGGGTCACAGTGTCCAGCCCAATACCACCCACAGAGTCAGGGTCTGAATCACTGCCGGTTCCCTGCCCAGAGGTCCTTCCAGCAGACTTCAAGCCAACTCAAGTGAAGAGAAGGGAAGCATGGCTTTGAGCTCCCTGTGGGCATGGGCCATGTCTGCTCAGACACAGCTGTTTTCTCCACTGCCTGGCACAGAGTGGGTGGAAAATAAATACTAATTGGGTTGAATTGAATTGATGTACAAATCCCAACATTTGGCAACCTCTGACTGGAAGGGCAGGCTGCCAGGATTCCTGGTGCTCACAGTCCCAAGTGGTATCATTAATACCCAAGTTCTACCGAGCCCACAGCCACAGAAGGAATGTGGATTTTGGAATCACCTGTTCATTCATTCGACAAATATTTATTGAGTGCAAGTCTGTACCAGGCACTGGGGATCTACCATGAGATGAGGCAGGCAGCATCCTTTCCCCACGCGGCTCCCAGTCTACTGGGGTGGGCAGTTAAAACGGCGGAGGTTATAAAACATAGCCACAGATCTTGTGAGACCCTTTCCATCAAGAGGTGGGGTCTCTGACCCCTCCCATTGAACCTGGGTGAGCTGACTACTGTGACCAACAGCTTGCAGTGGAAATGACCATATGTGGCTTCCAGGGCACAGTCACAGAAAGACCATGCAGCTTCTGCCTTGTTTCTAGAACAGTCTCCCTTACAGCCCTGCCTGGGCCACCTCCCTGAGGCTGCCATGCTGGAGAGGCCATGAGTAGCTGCTATGGTTGACAGCTGAGCCCAGACTTCCGGCCACCACCACCACCGCAGCACAAGACGCATGAGTGAGCCCATGTTAGACTCTCCAGATGAGCTCATCTGCTGACTTTCCTGGTGCCACGGAGAACAGAAGAATCACCCAGCCCAGCCCCACTCCAATTTCTGCCCACAAAGTCGTGACATATTATTATATATAACTAGTTGTTGTTTGAGGTCACTATGTTTGGGGGGCAGTTTCTTAAGCAGCAGCAGATGCTTGACACTGAAACAGTTCACCTCGTAGGGTTGTGTCACCTCTCTGAGGTGTTGGCCAGGAGAACAAGGGAGTCCCAGTCATCCCCTGCCACATTCCCAGTGCCTGGAACATGGTAGAGGAGCAATAAATATTGAAGGATAAAACATGCTTTATAGCAATACATTTTAGTGTTATAAACATCAAGCAAAATCATGAATATTGTTCATTCAGCAAGGATTAACTGAGCACCTGCTATGTACCAGGCATCATTCTGGGTACTGGGGATACAGCCGTGATCAAATCAGACAACAGTTCTGCTCTCACAGAGCTCTTATTTTAGCAGCTCTGTGATAAGATAAATGAGTAAAATATGCAGCATGTCACACATGGGCTTAGTGCTATGAAGAAAAATAAAGTAGGGAATGGGAGAGAGCATGAGAGAGTATTGGCAGCAAATCTCAGCCGTCCCTCCGCAGAAGGGACTCTCAGTCCCCTCCCCTACCCTGACCCCCGTGCCACTGTCAGCATCTCTCAGTGTGACATTTTGTTCGAGGCCTCTGCAGCTCCAAGAGCAATATTGGTTTTGAAGCAGGTCCCAGCAGAGAGCCCTCAGACTGGAGTTGGGATTGGTCACCTGCTTTATGTCCCCTGGAGGGGGGAGTCCAGCAGCTTGGCCTCGCAGGGCCTCTCCTCACTATGGGGAAGGGGGCAGGCCCAGGCCCTCTCGGCTTGGAGCTTTGACAAACTTTGGGTTTGGGGCCATCCCCTAACCTCCTGTATCCCGGGCAGAGGGTGAAGGTTTACAAACACGAAGAGGCCTTTGATCGGCATCACACCCCAGTGTTCTGACTGTTTTTTGTTCCAAACCGCAGGCCAGGACCATACTCTGCTTTGCCTCCAGCAAGGAAGACTGTGGGTGGGTGGAGTGTGTGTGCGTGTGTGTGTGCGTGTGTGTGTGTGTGTGTGTGTGTTTGGGGCAGGAAGGAGGCTCACAGGGATCCTCAACTTTCTTTCCTACAGGCAGACTGGGTTTGTAAAAGAGAACTCAGTGCAATTCAACAAATGTTTACGGAGCATTCCAGACACCATTAGAGAAACTAGGGTTAGAGCAGTGGACGAAACACTGCACCCTGCCCGGATCCCGTGTTCTAGAGGGGGACAGGGTCAGTCAGCAAATGAGCAGGTGGGTGTGAAGGCTGCCAGGTGGTCGGGCATGTGATGGGGGGTGGGGGACAAAGCTGGGGAGGCAAATGGGGGCTGGGGATGGAGGTGCTGTGGGCAGCTGCTTGGACAAGGTGGCATTTGGCAGAGACCTGAATGCAAGGAGGTAGGCAGCCGTGTGACGATCTGGGAACCTGACATGGGAGCATGACTGGCGTGTCGGGGTAGCAGTGAGGAGCTGGTGTGGCTGACCCAGCGGGAGCAGCGGGGCAGAGGATAGCAGGGGGTCAGAAGGGTGTTGGTGTGGGGCACGTGGGCCATTATCTATAGGCCCTGTGTTGGGGGGAACCACCGGAGTGGTTTTTTTCCTTTGTATTCTCTTTAGAGACAAGGTCTGGCTCTGTCGCCCAGGTTGGAGAGCAGTGGCTATTCATGGGTGCCATTGTAGCTCACTGTAGCCTCCAACTCCAGTGATCCCCCCACCTCAGCCTCTCCTGAGTAGCTGGGACCACAGGCATGCGCCACCACACCAGCAGATGTGCATGGAGATGTCACAGCAACCCCCAGGCTGCCATGGAAACACGCTATGGGACAAGGGCGGGAGTGGGAGACTGGCAAGGGGCAGCTGGGGGGTTCAGGCAAAAGGTCCTTTGGCCTAAGCCAGGGTGGCCAGAGGGGGAACACAGGTAGGTTCTAAGCATGTGTCCACAATCTTTTTATCAAAGTGCAACATAAATACAGAAAAGTACACAAGCCCAATCCACCCATGCAACCAGCACCACACTCAGGAAATAGAATTGCCCATCTCCCCCGAAGTCCCCACATGCCCCCTTCAAATCACTGCCCCACCCCCAAGGACAGCCACTCTCCTAACTTCCTGATTATAGTTTGAAAGTAGAGCTGGGGGGATTCGCTGCTGGATTGGAGGGGCGGGGGGCTGGTGAGAGCCAGGGGTTCCCAGGGTGGGGCTGACGCTCTAGACTCAGAGCTGCCTTTACTAAAGTGGGAAGGCCACGGTGGGGGCAGAGACCCGGGGACAGGAACAGGGGGTTGTTTTTGGACGTGCTGAGTTTTGGGATGCCTGTGAGACCCCTGAGGAAGATACTGCCCATCTCATCTGGGGGTTTCCAATTCAAATGCTCACAGGACAAGAAACATGAGGAGTAAGGAATATCTCACCCTCCTTGGAACTCTATAATGAAAGAATAGCAGGACCAGCGCCACGATACTTGGTGACCGGCAGCCAGGCTCAGAGTGAGGAGCAATAGGGAGGGGTGTGGACTGGGATGGCTTGGAGAGCACAGCCCAGTCTAAAGGGAGAGGGATTAGAACTGGGGCCCCGTGGCCTGATCTCCTGACGATGACCCCAGAGGAGTCAGCTCTCTGGATTTTTAAATGAAACCATCTCAGTTGTTTAACAGTGGCAACTGAAAAACAAACATCATGTGGATCCAACAGCAACCAGCGTGACCCAGATCAAATCCTCCACTTTAAAGATGGGGAAACTGAGGCCCACAGAAGTATAGAATTTTCCCCAAACTCACAGAGGAAACTGGTGGCAGAGATTAGCCAGGCCTTGAGCTGTGCTGAGGTCTGGCCTCCCAGCCCTTGACGAGAAAGGGCTGGAGTCAGCCTGTCTTCGCTCCTTGGCTTTGATCTGAATAGAGTGGACTGTTCTTCCCAGTTATGTCCCAACCCAACCAAGAAAGCAACAAGATGCTGTCAACAAGTATGGCCTTGGGAACCTGGGATATGTGCCTGTGTGGGTTAAGACTGCTTTTGGCTTTGAGTGAGAGAAAACCTGGTAACAATGGCGTCGGCTTCGGAGATGCTTACTTACGCACGCAGTACGTCCAAGCAAGGAGGTTTGAGGTCACGAAGGAAAGACGTACATCTCTCTACCCCATCATCTTCCTCTTTCCGACTCTTTATCCTCAGGGGTGGCCTCGTGGTCTCCAGACGGCTGCTGCAGTTGTCACCACTGCTTTTGAAAACAAGAATGGTTGATGGCATGTGTTGGGGTCAGAGTGGGGACAGAATTCTTATACCCCTCTCACCTTCTATAAGATGTAAAGTCAAATCTTCCACAGAAGCAAATTTTGCGGATTTGCTGTGTCTCATTGGCCAGAGAAGGGTCACATGCCCACCCCTATATCAGGAACCAGTCCGACCTTCCCTGAGATGAAGCTCTCGTCACCTAACAAACACCTGGACTGACTGGGGTTCTGTCCAAAGGGAATAAGGGGGGTGGCTTTTCGTAGGCACCAATGCCTGGCACAATCTCTACCAGTTACAGGCTGATGACTCAGCGAAAGTTGCCTAGCATCTCTGAGCCTCCGCTCCCTCACCTGTAAAATGGGTATGGCAGACAACTGTCTTTTCAGGCTTTCCCAGAACCCATTTCCTATTTTTCTCATGACGCACCTTGATTTTCCTTAGAGCAGGTATTCTCAGAACAGCAGCCTCAGTGTCACCTGGGAACTTGTTAGAAATGCAAATCCAGCCCAGTCTCAGAACTTCTGATTCAGAAACACCAGAGCTGGGGCCTGGTAATATGGGAACATGCACCTTGTCTACCCTCAGCTTAGTTGGGGAACAAATGGTGCTACATTATAATCACCTGTTCTCTAAAAATCATAGCAATACAAATGGTATCACGGTAATAGCAATCATTGCTCATCGTTACAACGTGCCAGGCACCGTGCTAGTGCCCCGTGTGCACTGATGCTTGTGGTGGACATTGATGTGCAACCCAGATCCCTTCTAGGAAGGACTGATGGCCCCAGAGGCAGGGAGAGTGGCAGCCCATTCAGGGGTTGCCTCATGGTAGGCAGAGGGTGGCCTTGCCTGAATTCATGCCCCTTCCAGGGGTGGCCCACCAAGACTGTGCAGTGTGGGGTTGTGAAGCCCTGGCCATCTCAGCCCATCCTGGGGCATCTCTGAAGGGCCATTCTGGCTGCAGAGCTCCCGTGGGGGCGGCTGCAGCCGTGGTGGGCTCTGCCTCCAGCTCCGCTTCTCCCTCTGCCCTCTCCTGCTTCCCTGCCTGCTACAGATGCTGATCCCAAGGGCTAAGCGCTCAACTGCATCCCGGACTCTGCTTCCTAGGCATCCTGAGCAGTGCCCGTGCTCACAGCAACTCCGCAGGGTGGCACTATTATTGGTCCATTTTACAGATGAGCACACTGAGGCTCAAAGAGGTACAATGAGGGGGGTCCCAGGCCATGCAGCTGTAAACATGGGATGAGAAGCCACCAAACTTCTGAACAGGGAAGTAGTATAATCCGGTTTCAAAAGGGTCCCCTGGTTGCCAAGTGAGGAAGGACAGAGGGGGCCAGGGAAGAAGCAGGGAGAACAGAGACGGTAGAGGCCAGGGGGCTCCAGGATGGTGGCTGAACTTCCTCATCACTGTAGCTTCTTCAGGAACCAGCACAGACCGGACACAGCCAAGGTGCTCACTAAATACCCAGTGAAGGGATGAGTGAGGAAGCCAGAGAACAGATGAAAACATGAAGACAGGAAGGAAGTAGACATCCTCATGCCTGTCCTGCTTATTACATTGTAATTAATGATTAGCACAGCACCTGCCATGCAAGGTGGCAGCTAAGGTATTGAGTGAACAAATGAACAAGTTCAAGGAAGGGAGGGAGGGAGGGAGAGAATAAAAGGAGGCAGGCAGTTGGGAAGTAGAAAAAGGAGTAGAGGAAAGAGAGGAAGGAGGGAGAGGGGGAGCTTCTTTGCCTGTCTGCACAAGGAATGGCAGTAACTTGCGACCTCTGGTGGCAAAAGAGAGTACAGCCCTTTGGAATTGCCCTACCTGGAATTAGACATAAGAGGAGAGACGCCTAGTACCCAAAGAGAAGGTTGGGGGCTGTATTATTAATAGTTTGTTTTCTGTTGCTTATAACAGAATACTAGAAACAGGGTAGTTTATAAAGAAAAGGAATTTATTTCTTACAGTTACGGAGGTTGAGGAGTCCAAGGGGCTGCATTGGTCAGAGCCTTCTCGCTGGTGGGGTCTCTACCATCCCCAGGGAGTCCCGAGGCAGCGCAGGGCATCACGTGGGGTAGGGGCTGAGTGTGCTTGCTCAGGTCTTTCTTCCTCTTATGAAGCCATCAGTTCCACTTCCATAACCCACTAGTCCACTACTCCACGAATGGATTAATGCACTGATGAGGGCAGAGCCCTCACGCCCCACCTCTCTACACTGCCACATTGGGGATTAAGTTTCCAACACAAGATATGGGGGAAACCTTCAAACCACAGCAGAGGCTGACCATTGTAAGAACATGGGCTTCTCCATCAGGGCCTGGCAGTCAGTGACAACTGGGTGAGGACCAGGGGAAGTGAGGCACTTGCCTAGGGCACAAATTTAAGGGGACACCAAAATGTCAATAATCAAGACAAGTATTTTAATGTAACAATTTAAAATTCATGTGCACAACAAAAAAGCGCTGGGTTAGAGGACTGATATAGTATCACCAACTGAGACTTTGTCCTTGTCTTACCAGGACTAAAAAGAGAGTGTTCTCATTACGTGGTTCAGTGCTACATCCATGTACATGAGGTCACAATTTGGGAAAAGCCTGTCCAACATTTATTTTAAATACCCAATTCTGCCTAGAACATGTCTTATGTACATATTTAATAGTAAACTCTTGAGAACAGTGAATTGGAAATGATAATGACATTTTACAAGCGTCAACACAGACACTACTTAAAAATATCAACACCTTTATTGAGGTCTAATCTTGTATTTGTAGCATTTCTTCAAATTTACTTTGAAAAAAGAGCTTAACTGTGTGTGACCGTCTCACACATTCTCCTACCCAACCATGGACCTCTTTCTTCCTCTTAAGCGAACTTCATCTAGTTTTTTTAGCACTGGCCTGGACTTTTTGGAGGAGGTAGAGTAGCTCTTCAGAAAGGCTTCAAACACAGTCTCAGTGTTGGGATGGGTACTGAGGAAGGCTTTCTCCAGGACGTAGAGGTCTACTCCCTTATCTTCCGGAAGTGCTGAAATGAAACTCAGTCCAAAGTCTATGAGCACAATGTTCTGCTGTTCCATGGGAGGTTTCAGGAGCATGTTGGAAGTTGTGAGATCACCATGAATGAGGTCTTCATCATGCATTCGAGCCAAAACCTGCCCGATTGTCTTAGCTAAGCCAAAGAGATTTTGGGGAGATTTTTCAGTCTCCATAGTGGATTGAATATAATCTCGAACAGACACTGAGCCTTCAATTTCTTCCATATATAAGCAGTTGGAAGCATAGTCCACAAAAAAGACAACAGGGGCAGATATTCCTGCAATCAAGACATGTGTGGTTATTGGGTTGGACTTTTTTTTTTTTTTTAATGGTAAGCTCATTTATTTATTGAGACAGAGTTTCACTCTGTCACCCTGGCTAGACAGCAGTGGCATCATCACAGCTCACTGTAACCTCAAACTCCTGGCCTCAAGTGATCCTCCCGCCTTGGCCTCCCAGAGTGCTTGGGTTACAGGCATGAACCACCACCACGCCTGGCTTTTAATGGTAAGCTTAATTTTCAAGGATTGAGCCAGTTTTTCAGTCGGCATCTATTTATTTCAGGAAAAAGATTTAGGAAGGCTGCAGAAAATGGTGCAACTAAGTTATCACTGGGAAGTTTCTCCTGCTCATGCCCTGCAGAACACGCCTGAGTCCTGAGACCACCAATCATGGATCTATTTTTCCCTCTGACGTGAACTTCATCTAATTTTTTGGCACTGGCCTGGCCTTCTTGGAGGAGGTGGAGTAGCACAGCTAGTCTGTGATTCTATTTCATTTTATTTATATTTTATTTATTTTTTTTGAGACAGAGTCTCACTCTGTTGCCGGGCTATAGTGCCGTGGCTTCAGCCTAGCTCACAGCAACCTCAAACTCCTCAGCTCAAGCGATCCTCCTGCCTCAGCCTCCCGAGTAGCTGGGACTACAGGCATGCTATTTCATTTTAATAATGCTGGTTATATCCCACTTGGCACAGCTAAGTACAGGGGTGCCAAAGCTTCCTCCTCCTTTCCTAAACCACCCTTTATGAGTGGACTTTATTTGACACACTCCCTAAAACACAAAATAAAACAAAGAGCCAGAAGGGGAAGCATGGCCCAGCCACAGCAGTTTCTACCTGACAAGGACACAAACAGGAGGCCAAGCAGTGTGTTGGCTTAGAGATTCATCTTTGTAGACAGAAAGAACGGGCGGGGTTCAAATCCTAGCTCCCTTTCTTATTGGTTGTGTAACTTGAAAGTTACATTAAGTTCTGTAAGCCTCGGTTTCTGCTACTATAATATGAGAGTAACACCTCCAATAAACTGGATCAATGAATCTTCACTGAATATCAACCACGTCAGGATACTTTTCTAGAAACTGAGAGACATATTAATGGGGATATACCAATAAACAAGGCAGCTACACCCCCTGCTTAATAGAACTTACATCATAGACAGAGTGAAACAGAAAATATGAACACACAAATAACTTCATTAAATCTCTGCAAGGGCAGATGTGTCTGCTTGTTCACTACTGAATTTCCCCCCCAGATCTCCAGCACCTAACAAGGCCCTGGTGCACAGCAGGTACCTAAAAAACACTAACGAAAGAAAGGCAAGAAGTGTAAAAGCGAAAAGCCAGAGCTTCTGAGTCAGAGGGAACAGGCTTAGGGGCTGGCTGGGCCACTTACTCGTAGGGTAACCGTGGGCAAATTACTTCTCTCTGAGCCTCAGTTTCTCATCTGAGGACAAGGTTTATGGTGATGATGCCCAATGGTGTTTTAATGAAAAAGTAAATAATTCAATGAAATCTAGCATTTAATGATTACCATGTGCCAGGCATACACTGAAACATAATACATGGCATGCATACTTCGTCTAATGGTCATAATATCCCTATGACATGGATACTGCTACTAAGACTTCCATTTCACAGGTGAGGAAACTAAGGCTGAGAGATTGAATAACTTGTTGAAAGGCTGCATACGAAGCAGCAGAGTTAGTATTTGAATACAGGGAGCCTGGCTTTGGAGCAAGTACCTGTAATCACATTTGTTTCTTAAAACGAAGGAACGAATTGATAATACAAAACTGAAACGGTACAAATAGGGAAGGCCAGGCATAAGGGACAAAGAGAGAAACTGAGGCAAAGGGAAGCACGGAGGGAAGGAGCAGCCCCTACCCGCCGTCGCCCAGCCCCAGACACTCCGGGTCCCTCCGGGTCCCCCCAGGCCGGGCCCCGGGCGCGTCTCACCTGCGCGGCGGCAGCGGAGCAGCGCGCGGGCCTCCTGCACTGTGCGCCGCCGGCCGAGCCGCGCCTCCAGCGCCGGGTGCCGGTAGCCCTTGGGGAAGCGGTGCTTCACCACGGCCGCGCGCCCTTGGAAGCGGCCGCGGAGCACGCGCGCCTCGGCGCCCTGCGTCACTAGCTCCAGGCCGCTCAGGAAGCGGCTGCTCCGCTCCCGGGCCGCTGCCAGCGCCTCGGCCTCTGCCGCGGGCTCCTCGCCGTCGCCAGGCGCGGCGGCGACGGCGGCCGCCATGGTCGCGCCCTGCGCTGAGGGTCTGAGCCGACCCGCGCTCTCCGGGAGCTGTCGCGATGCTTCGGCTCGCTCCGGAAGTCCTCGGGCTTCCCCTGCCGCTCGATCGCCTCCACTTCCGGACACTTCCGGCCTGGGGGAGCAGTTCCGCCCCCCAACCTTCCGGCTCTTTTCGAAGCGTCGGCGCCACTTGGGAAGGGCCCTTGCGGCCCCGCCTCCCAGGTCTTCGTCTGTCTCCGGACGTGCTCGGCGGCGCTCGGCGGCGGCGCGGCCCCACGCCTCGGCTCTCTCCGGAAGCGCTCGGCGACTCTCGTAGCCGCCGGTAGGGTCTACCGCCCAGCCCTTCGGCTTTTCCTGGAAAACTTCGGTTCCTCTCGAGAAAAGTGCCTTGGGTTGCTCTTTGCTCTCCTTAGGAGTCCCCCCAAATACCGGAAAGCCGCGCCCCCCGGTAGTCTCTTTCTGGAACTCCTCGTCCCTTTGCTCCTGAATTCCCGCCGAAAGGGACTCTCGCTAGCCGAAGTCGGACGGGCGGACAGTGAGCCCCGTTTCCGACGCGGTCTTGGGTGCTAGGATAAGAGTAACGAGCAATCGTCGAGTGCGTTCAGGGCAGCGAGTTAAACCTTTCTTACGGAAAAGAAGATCGAGACTCGGGGCGGTGGGGACGGTGAGATTTGGGGAGGGGGAGGGGAGAAGAATCACGGCAAGGTTTCCAGAGGCAGAACCCAAACTGAATCGGGAGTAATTAAACTTTTTCTGTTTTACTGCAAAGCTAATACGGGCTTCAACAGATTCTTACAATACAGAATTTTGCATACACACAAAAATCAAAGACTTCCTGTCCCCTCACCCATCTATGCTATAAAGTCTCTTTCTAGGTTTTTCTTTTATACAGTATGCACACACATACAGCTGTGGGTTTTTTCCCCAGCATAAATGAAATCATATTGTGCATTATTACTGTGCATTCTTTTGCAATTGGCTTTTTTTCTCCTAAGCGATTTATCTGGGATGATTTTCCAAATCGGTACGTGTAGAGCTACCGCATCCTCATACATAATCACACAAGCAGTTTCTTGTTAATAAACAGCTGTTTCCAGTTTTTTTTTTTGTTCGTGAATGCTGTGTTTACTATCACCAGTTTATTTGTTTATCTCTTCTAAAACAGGGTCTCCTTCTGTCGCCCAGGCATGGCACCGTCATAGCTCACTGCAACCTCGAACTCCTGGGCTCAAGCGACCCTCCTGCCTCAGCCTCCTGAGTAGTTGGAACTACAGGTATGTGCCACCACGTCCAGCCACACACTCCACTAAAACCTTGTGGGATTATTATTAAGAGGAAGTAGGGGAGGAAAGATATTGGGGGACAGTTACTAGACTCTGCCACGGTTATGATATTTCAAGCTGCAAGTAACAGATTCGTCAACTAATTATCTTAATTACCATAAACAATATATTTATTTGTTATCTCAAAAAATTGTAAGAATTAGGGGGTCTCAGGTATCATTCATTCACTTTATGCTTGGACCCAGGCTCTTTCCATCTTTCTGCTCCATCAGCCTCCGCATATTGTTTTGGTTTTTACACTTGTCACCTTATGATCCCAAGATGGCCACCAAAGTTCCACACACCATGTGAAGACACAGAAACATCTGGCTAAGGAAGAGAGGAGCTACCTCCTGTACACCTCTCTTTATTTGCGAGAAAATCTTTTGCTGGAAGTCCTTCTCTCCCCATCAGACTTCCCCTGTAGGGCATTGACCACGCCTGGCCCCTGTGTCTTTGCCTTTGCTTCAGAGGAAGCTGGAAAAGCGAGGGTCTGGCATTTCCAGCCTGTGTAGATGGAGATATGTTCCACAAGCAGGAGGAAGGCAGCTGGGCATAGCTACTGGTGAGTCAGCCACAAGTGCCTGGCACATTGTGACACAGGAACCAACATCGTTTCTATGGGTTTCAGCTTCATCATCTTCAGAATGGGGATAATTAGTTCTACCTTATTAAAATTAAAAAAGATATTGATCATGAGGGTGCCTGGTGGATGGCAGACATTCTTCATATGTTCATTTTCCTTCCCCCAGCCCCTAGTCATTGAGGCCCTATTTGAAATACTAAAGAAAAGCTCTTTGGTCCGAGGGTTGCTATGACACCAAGGCCCTGGACTCTGAAGTCCCTGGGTTTCATTCATACACATGGCAGGTCAACCTTTTCAAACATCAGACCCTTTATGTGGGCATAATGTGGTTTCTAGCACCTTTCATCAGCCCAGACTACTCAAAGCTCACCCAGAACCAATTCTATTTATAACTCCCAGTTTCCCAAGTTTGTGGCTTCATTATCATAATTGTTAGGGTCCACGTAGCCATCTCTATGGTTACCAAATCCATCTGAAACCCTCCTTTAGAAATCTACTGTGAAAACATATTTACAAGACCCAGGCTTGCTATGATCAGACTAGTCCTGGCTTCTGTGGTAGGAAACTCAGTTTTAAACCTTCCAGTGGCTCCCACTGAACTTAGGACAAAGACCCAGTCTTTAGTTCAGCCCATGAGGCCCTGCATGGGGCCCCTGCATCTTCTTCCAGACCCATCTGCCACGGAACTCGCCGTTGTTTCTGCTCTTCGAACACATTGCTGCTCTCTCAGTCTCTTGCCATGCTCCCTCTTGCCACAGGACCTTTGCACATGCTATTTCCCCTGCCAGAAGTGCTCTTCCCTCCCTTTGTCACCTAGACTCATCTAGATATCCTTCCATTTTCAACTTCTGTTGCTTCCTTGGGGGAGCCATCCCTAACCTCTCAGAGGAGGGGAAAATCCAACTTTTATAAGCTCCAGTGTCCCTGTGAACTCCTCTTTAATTCTTCCAGAGATTCCTTCTTTTTTTTTTCTTTTTGACCTACTGCTAAGAGTAGTATGACAGAGATTCCCTTTTTGTTTGTTTATACGACTCTCTGATTTGTGTCTCTCTCCCCCACTAGCCGTCAGCTCCATAAAGGCAAGAAGCTGGTCTGTTTTTTCACATCACTGCATCTCCCTGGAGAGGAAAGGTGCTCTTGCTAAAGAATATGCTCATGATAATAGCAAATATTATCATATTGTCTCCTTTTATTTTTCTTGGATTGCCAGAGGGTGAAGGAGGGGAATAGACAGCTCTGTGTTCATCAGGGAGCCTTAATGTTATTAGGAGAGCAAATGTTAGTTGAGGTAGGGTTGGAGATCTGGGAGGCTCTGAATAAGAAAACAAGGTAATTTGGGAGTTGGAAGCCTGGTTAGTCTCCTAAGGCAGTGAGAGCACAAGAGGAAAGTGATAAGCTGGAGATTAAGGGAGGGGGTCTTCATTTTATTACCCCCCAGAAGCAGACAGTGAGATAGACTCAAGTGTAAGTAGTTTATTTGGACTGTGATCCCAAGAAACCCCAGCAGAGGAATGAGGTGGAGACATGAAGGTAGTCAATGAAAGGCAGTTTGGCAAGAGGTTTCCACTTTGGGCAACTGCAGCTCAGTCCTGCTGGGTAACGGAAGCCGCTGTAGAGAATTTATGCCTCAGACCCAAGGGACAAGAAAGCTGGATACTTAGACACCAACTTGTGGCAGTCATGATTGAAGGTTGTTCCCAGGGGGCATTAGTTCCTCTGTGCTCCTGGCCTGCCACAGGGCAGCAGAGCACGGCCAGAGACAGCCCCAGAAGCAGATGCCGGCTTGATTGTCAGCCCCGTGCACTGAAGCAGTTAGGGCAAGGCGGGGTGAGCCTAGCGCTGACATTGCCTGCCCAATGGGGGTACATTTTGCATTATTCATGACCGTGGTGGCAGCAAATGACGGAAACAAGATTAAATACATGAAGGAATTTATTTTAGACACAGCTGTACCCAGGGGTTCACACAATGTCATCCAAATTTGTATCTCAACATCGCTTTCTTCTTTGATGGCTTTATCCCCAGGAAGGCTCCCCTTCTCCTGACAGCTCCCCATCTGCCAGCTCAGCAACCCCAGCAGATAGGACAGACCCTTCTATGTTAGTTTCTCAATTGCTGTTGTAACAAATTATCACATACTTAGCAGCTTAAACAACATTTATGATCTTACAGTTCTAGAGATCAGAAGTCTGAAATGGGTCTCACTGGGGTAAAAAAAAATTAAGGTATCAGCAGGGCTGTGTTCCTTTCTGGAGGCTTGAGGGGGAGAATCTGTTAACTTGCTTTTTCTAGTTTCTAGCAGTTTCCCACATTCCTTGGCTCAGGGCTCCCTTTCTCTGTCTTCAAGGCCACCAACATCTGGCCAAGTCCTCAGGCTGCCACCTCTCTGGCTCTCCTAGCTCCCCTTTCCACCTTTAACGATCTGTGATTATATTAGGCCTAACTGGATAATCCAGGATCATCTCCCCATCTCAAAGTCAGCTGATTAACAACTTTAATTCTATCTGCAACTTTAATTTCCCTTTGCCCTGTGACCTAATATACTCACAGATTCCAGGGACTAGAACATGGATATCTATCTTTTTTTCAAAACAGTACCAGCAAAAATCCCAGAGCCGATCTTCACTGTGCTCCCTTAGGTCACATGACTGTCTCTGAATCAATCACTGTAGCCAAAGCAATGGAAAAGACTGATTGGCTAGATATGGGTCATGTGGGAAGGGATGGGCAGGGCCAGCCCCAGTGGAATCCACATGGAGTGAGCATGGAGGAAGTGTAGCTCCCCAAGGAAAGTCAGGGTGTTCTTATGGGAGGAGAGAAAATGAATGCCAGGCAGGCAGAAGTAGGAGTTGCCCACCACAGGGTAATAGGCCGGAATTTCCTGTTGTGTGTGGGGAGAAGCTGATGCATTTTCGGGATTGTAATGTTGAATTTTAAATTAAAAGCAAGTTCTGGTACCATTCTGGGTGGTCACAAGCCTCCATTACTGCACACCTCCAATACATACAACCACACACATCTCCTTAGTGCGTGACTCTAAAGTTGTAAGAAGGAAGAGTCGGCTATCACAGGAGTTAAGGCTGGAGCAGTGATAGGGAATCAGGCAAGAGTAGGGGGAAAAAGCAAGAGGTGATTAGGAGAAATGTAAGCCCCCTGCCTCCATCTCACCCCTAGAATCTATCTCCAGAACATTGGATTTCCCATTGTATATGAGTGTGGTGGGATAATATTTTTTAAACAATGATTTTTATTTTATTTTATTTTATGGATGTCACTCTATTGCCCAGGCTGGAGTACAGTGGCTCAATCATAGCTCACTGTAATCTTGAATTTCTGTGCTCAAGTGATTCTCCTGTCTTGGCCTCCTGAGTAGCTAGGACCGCAGATGTATATCACCATGTATCACCACACCCAGCTAATTTAAAAAAATTTTTTTAGAGACAGGGTCTTGCCATGTTGCCCAGGCTGGTCTCTGACTCCTGGGTTCAGGCAATCAATCTTCCCACCTTGGCCTCCCAAAGTGCTGGGATTACAGGTGTGAGCCACCACACCCAGCTTATAATGATTTTTTTTTACCATATTTTCTCTACTCTCTTTATCCCTTTATTGTTAAAACATCCTAGAAAGGATTTGTTTCATTTGTGAACAGCAGAAAACCCCAAAATATCAGTGACTCAAGCTAGTGTTTTATCTTTGAAGTATAGAGATAGTGGGTCCAGGGCTGGAGCCACTATCAGGAGTTAGGACCCAGGTTCCTGCTATAGTGTTGCTCTGATGGGTTTCTCGTCTCAAGGGTCAGAATGGCTGCTAGAGCTCCACCAATCATGACTGCGTTCTGGCTGGCTTAAAAGACACTTTCAAGCTCTTTTATGACAGCGGGGCTGGTTTGTCGTCTGTGGCGAACTTATATTGCTCTTGCTCTGTGAACCTGTATCTTGCTTTTGCTTTATAAACCTATCTTGTCCTTCCTCAATAAACTTTGTTTCATGCTTTATAAAGAAAGGCACTTTCAAGAACTTGCATATAGTACCTCTGCTTATATTCATAACCAGCATGCTACATGCATCCATTTCACCCAGCGGTTCTCAAATGGAGGCGATTTGGTCACCTAAGGAACATTTGGCGAGGGAGGGTGCTGCCATCTAGTGGGGAGAGGCCAGCGATGCTGCTAAACATCCTATATGCACAAAGCAGCTTTCTACAGCGAATTATTCCATCCAAAATGTTGGTAGTGCTGAGGTTGAAAACCCGTACTTTAGCCTTTTTGAGCTCCAGTTTCCTCAGTTGTAAAACAGGATTAATTATACTGGTTTCATGGGTTCTTCCAGAACGTTAGTCAACCATGTGAAGATTTCACAAAGGGTTGCCCAGATAGGTGACACACCTGTGATTGTTTCAAGTCAGCTGAGCAGCATTCAGTAACAGAGCAGCAGGCAGAGCGTGGATAGAGAACTATTTGCAACGGTCCAAGCCCAGTATAGGGAGACCAGAAGGGATAATGCAGTACCCTGGGGGGGGGGGAGTGCTGGAGCTGTCACCATCCTTGAGCCCCAGAGGTGAGGGAAGGAGCAAAAGGAGAACGTTTCACTGAGGAGGCTGCGTGGAGAGCAGCAGGGAGCATGTCCTGTGTTGTTTATCTGAAATTCACATTTAACTGAGCATCCTGGACTCATCAAAGTCCCTTAAGATCACATTAAGTGTTGTCAGATATTACTTTCATTGATCTCCCAGCTTCTGATGGTTAACTGTGCAAGGGAAGGAGAGATTCAAGGCCCTCCACGTCTTAGGAAGGGTGCATAAGCCCCCCATAGATATAATCTCGTCCCTACTTCCTCCTTTGAGGTGATCCATCTCCTTTTCTTGATCAAAATAATTAACAATAATGAAATGTGTATTAGTCATTTATCACGATGTGATCAGGATCAGGAATTGAGCACAGCTTAGCTCTGAGCAAGAAGAGCTCAGTCTTTTGCAAGGTTGACATCAAGGTGTTATCTGGGATTACAGTCATCTCCAGGCTGGCCTGGGGAAGATTTACTTTTTTGTGGGGAGGGGTCTCTTAAAGGAATTTATTGTGGGGCACTCTCCAATGAATCCTTAAGATTTTTTTAGTATGTTTTTATCTATTCAACAAATATTTATTGAGTACCTATGTGCCTATAGCTACTAATAACAATAAATTCCAATTCCACTTGAACACTGAAATTCAAGGATCAAATAACTCAACATAGACCGAAATATGTCGATTTGTTTTGTTTTAATTTGGGAGCTGGGGAATCAGAGGATGGAAAGTTGTATTTGTATGTAAGCGATGACAGCTCATGCAGGTTACCTTCCAAACCTCACTGGACAGGTTTAAGCTCAAAGAGCGTTTAAAATCAACTCACCATCCGCTTGTTGGGAGGATCTAGTTCCTAATGGGCTGTGATCTATGGCCCTTAGTCCCTCACTGGCCTCACCTGGAGGCATTAGCCATGTAATTCAACAGATTCTTGCCATGTGGGCCTCTCCGTTGGGCAGCTCAGAACGTTGTAGGTGGCGCCATCAGAGAGAAAGAGTGAGACATCAGGAGACAAGAGCAAGATGGAAATCACCATTTTTTATAACCTAATCCTAAAATGACTTCCACCATTTTGGCTGTATTCTATTCATTAAAAGTAAGTCACTTAGTAGGACACCTAGAAGGGAAGGGAATGACATTAGGGCATGAATACCAGGAGGTGTGGATCACTGGGAGCCACACCATCAATTAGGACCTTCCCCTTCTTCTCAGGGAGCAACATGTAAAGAGAGAGTCTCTGTTCTGCAGAAGAGACAGAGCGTGGCAGCGAGAACACAAACATCCTCGTGACCCTATGCAGCCGAGAGACCAGAGTCTATCTCCAATCTGCCTACTTTTCTCCAGCTCTACCACTGTGACGTGAGTCCAAACCAGCTTCATCTCTCACCTTGCAACAGCCTCCCAAGTGGTCTCCTTCCCACCCTTGCTTCTGTAACCTGTTAGAATTACCAAGTTGTTACTTCTCTTGCCAATTGGGATGAAACCGCATGCCTGACCCTGGTCTCCCTCCACGCTCCCTGTCCACTCCCGAGCTCCAGACACGGGGGGCTCGTTTCTGCTGGGCCTTATACGCCACAAGCTCCTCCTCACCTCAGGGCATTTACCTTTGCTGTTCCCTCTGCCTGGAATGTCAGGTCTCCACTCACTTGTCCTGTCCTCAGACCAGCTGAGCTAAAGCAGCCACCTGTGCCTGCCTAACCCACCACCCTCGTTTGATTCTCTGCCTGGTCTTTATTGCTACCTGGTATTTCCCAGGCTCCTTTCGTTATTTATTTCTCATCTTCCCCCAG
This sequence comes from Lepilemur ruficaudatus, assembly GCA_963574885.1. Lineage (NCBI taxonomy): Eukaryota > Metazoa > Chordata > Mammalia > Primates > Lepilemuridae > Lepilemur > Lepilemur ruficaudatus. The sequence continues at coordinate 20,882 of CAUYRT010085669.1, read as the reverse complement.
TGGATTGTAAGCTCCAGAAGAGCAAAAACCCTGTCTTTTCTCCAGTACCCCAAGCCTAGCTTAGTGCCTGGCCCATGGTAGGTGCCCCAACCTGTGTGTTAGGAATGGATGATGAATCCGCGGGAGAGTGCCTCAGTCGGTGTAGGTGCGGGCGTGCACACACGCTGCGGAGGTCAGACAAGTGTGGGCCGCAGACACCGGGGAGTCTCCTCCCTGCCAAGAGGCCAGGGGAGGACAGCGCGTGGGGACCTCTAGCCAGGGAGAACGGCCGGAGGGGGACCCAGGGAGGACAGTGGACTGGGGTGCACCCCAGGGAGGTAGGTCTACGGGCGTGGCGTCAGGGGAGGGCGGCGGGCCAGGGTGCCCCTGGGTAGGACCACCGGTGGGCCCCCCCTCCGCAAGGGGAGGACGGCAGGTGGTGAGGGGGTCCCGGCCAGGCGGGGCCGGCGGGGGCGGTCCCGGGCTCCCCTGCGTCCCGCCTCCAGGCACAGGGGGCCGGGGCCGGCCGACGTGGCGGCGCTGCGGGCGGGCGGGGAGGGACGCAGGCGGGAGGCGGGCCGAAAAGTTTGTCGGGCGGCCGCGGCGGGGACTCTGGCCGAGGGGATGCGCGCCCAGCCCGCCCCCTTCCCCAGCGCGCCGCGGAGTCGCGCTCGCCATGGGTAAGTCCCGGCCGGGCGCTGCCCGCGGGGCGCGCGGCCCCTCCTGGATGCGCCGCCGCCCCGCACCCGCTCCGCGCCCCTCGCGGCCCCCCGCGGCGCCCGGCCGGATGCCGCCGCTCGGTGGCAGGCCCGGAGCGCAGGCCCGCGGCCGCGCTGGGACGGGGCTGGGCGCGCTTCCTTCCCGCCTCCTTTCTGCCTGGGAAAAGTGGCTCTTTGCTCGACAGGAGCGCCTACTCGGGCCCAGACACTTGCCTGGCGGCGTTGGTCCTGACAACCCCCTGGCAAGCGAAATTGTTCCTATTCCGCAGGTGAAGAAATGGAGGCTCCGAAAGGAGCAAAGTCACTGATCAATTCGCTGAGCACTCTTGTAACCCAGCGCGGCTTTGGGCCTGGGAATTCAGCAAAACAAACAGAAGTACTGCCCTGGAGGCGATTCGGTGGAGACAGGAGGAATTTTAATACAGAATTGGGGGCGGGGGCGGGGGGAGAAGGGGATGTCCTTGTTGCCAGACGAGACTAGGATTTCCATTTTTCTATCTGGATTCAGAAGCCTCAAAGGGTCATTCAGTCATTCCTTCTTTAGTGAGCACCTACTATGTGCTAGACATTGTTTAAGGCAGCGGACCCCACCCTTTTTGGCACCAGGGATCAGTTTCATGGAAGACAATTTTTCCATAGACGGGACGGGGAGGCGGAGCTCGGGCGGTGATGCGCGAGATGGGGAGCGGCTGTCAGTACAGATGAAGCTTCCCTTGCTCGATGCCACTTGTGTGCCCCCCTTCCTAAGTTCCGTGGAAGACAATTTTAACAGGGATGGAGAGGGTTGGGGGACCGTGGAGCTCTGCGGTTAGTCCGGAACAGGCCAGAGACCAGTACCAGTTCGCTGCTGGGGAGTTGGGGACCGCAGGTTTAAGCGCTGGGGATTCAGCAGTGAACAGAATAGACAATACTCCCCTCTCTGATGGAGCTGACAGTCCGATTGAGGAGCTGGATAAACAAATTTATGAATAAGATAATTTCAGAGAGCAATAAGGTGTGTGGACACATCAAATGAGGTCGTGTGAAGGCCAGGGGAGGCGGGTTCCTTAGGTAGGTGGGCAGGGTAGGCCTCCCAATGTAAGGCGACATTGGAGCTGAGACCTTACTCAGAAGTGGGCCTTGCTCCAATCTGGGGGAACAACTTCCAGGTGGCAGGAACAGCAAGTGCAAAGTTCCTAAGGCAGGGATGAGCTGGTGTGGTGCAGGCCAGGGTGGCTGGAGCACAGTGGGCCAGAGAAGAGGGCTCAAAGGAACATCAGGGACATCAGAGAATTGAGCAGGGGCCAGATCATGCAGGGCTTTGTAGCCCATGGTGAGAAGTTTGTATTTTATTCCAAATGACTTAAGAAGCTGGAGGAGGGTTTTAAGCTGCAGTGGGAAGCATGAGCTGAATTATCTTTCAAAAGCTCATTCTGGGTTCTATGGAGAATCATAATAGCTAACACCGGCTGTGACATAGGTAGGCATATGAAGTATTATTATCCCATTTGTAGATGGGGAGGCTCAGAGAGGTTAAGTGAGTGCCCTAAGGTCACACAGCTACGGAGAGGAGAAGCTGGAGTGGAGCCCCAGCACTCTGGCACTAGTCTGCGTTCTAGCCACTGTACGACCCAGCACAGCTGGTGACCGACTCCAAATCTGACTCCAGAGTTCATCCTCTTAACCCCCACGGCACACTTTCCCAGAACCTGTCCTCCTGAGTCCCCAGGCTGCTCTTGCCATAGCAGGGTCCAGGGATTGGTCTCTCTATATAGACTTTGGGATCAGAACTGGGTTCTGATTGTCACTATGAGATACCCTTATCCTAGGGCAGCCGTGGGAATGATGTGAGAAAATAAAGTGCTCGGCTCATCACCGGCACATGGCAAATGGTCAGTTAACGTGGGCTTTTATTTCTTATCACACCCAACGCTGGGACTCAGGAGCCAGACTGCCCTGAGTTCAAGTCCCTCCTCTGGCACTTACAAACTGTGTCACCTTGGGCAAATGTCTTCACCTCTCTGTGCCTCTGTGCATGCAGAGTTGGTTGGAAGTGAAAAATGTGGCTTGGAGAGTTGAGGAAGATGTACAGGAATTAGTCAGGGTCCCTTCTCACACTAGCTGAAGCAAAAAAAAGAGTCTTATTGGTCAGTGAGAAGTCCATGGCTTCAGGTGCGGTTGGATCCAGAGGCCCAGACAATGTCTGGAATTTCTCAGGCAGAGGATGCCCCCAGCTGCTCCGGGCAGGTAAACTAGCAGCTCAGCACTCTGTACCCCTCAGTGAGCAAACACCCCTAGGCTGACTCTCACTGGCCCAGGTTCAGCCATGTGGCATTCACCTCTGCCCAGGGCCCGGGAATCTGCTGATCCATCAGATCTGGGTCATGGACACAACCCTGGGGCTGGGTGCTGGGGGTGGAGGCGGGGACAGTCCTCTCCACCCAAACCAGGAGAACTGGGACAATGGGAAGGGAAGGAATGGATGCCAAATAACAGACATGTATAACTGCAGGCTCCCTGGGGAGGTGACACGGGATCTGGGACTGAAGAGGGAGAGTAGGGGAACAAAGGAACCCTTTCTCTGGGGAACAAGAGTGGTGCAAGCAGAAGGACCAGTACGTGCAGAGGCAGAGCAGCGTGAGAGTATGATGTGTGCTGGGAGCAAAGGTGTGCCGACTCCTTCGGGGTTCTCCTTTATAGCTCCTTGGGACAGTATCACCGTACCATGCTTTGTCCCTTGGGGTTTTCCTGACAGCTCTTTCCCCTCAACCTCTGCCCCTGTCCCCTGCTATCTCACACCCCACCACCTACCTCTGATTGGCCTTTCTTGTCTAGTAGCTCAGTGCAGCGAAGTTCTTAAGTACAGGGATTTGGGAGTCCTGTGGGTCACTATTTCCATCCTGACCCTGTTGCCTCCTAGCTGTGAAAACACTCTGCGCCTTACTTTCCCCATCTGTAAAATGGGATAGTTGTAGCTGTAGTGGTACCGCCGAGGGTTGTTATGAGGATGAACTGCGAGAAGGCACGTAAAGTCTTTAACAGAGGAGGTGCTCCACAGGTGATACCTGTTATGGTTTCTATTTTATTTCACTTGTAGTGTTATTGTTCTCTTACCACTGCGACCCAAATCGGCACTGATGTGTTTCCCAGCAGACCCCATGGAACTCAGCTTGGCCTCTGAGCCTGCTGGCCGAGTTCCTCAAGAGGAACCCAGGAAATGGCAAACAGATTCTGTGCTCTCACCTCAGTTGCCCCCCACGGCCTGGGAAGACCTTCCGTTCTGGGAGTGAACCCAGGACTGAGGGAGGTGGGAGGGGGGCAAAGGAAGGTGAAGACAGAGCAGGGTCTGGGCAGTGTAATCTTCCAGGATGTTTACTGGCATGGGAACAGGAAGCACAGGGCCAGCTGGGGATGAAAGGGGGTTGTTTCCCTGGGGGCAGGGGTGGAAGGGGAGAAGGCTGAGCAGAAAGGGGTGGGCGGGGAACGTTCCTGCAGATGGAACCCCTCCCCATGCCAAGAGTTGCCCAACAGATCTGGGAAGAGGCAGAAGGAAGAGAGAACAGAGTGAAATCATATCACACCACAGTTTTATAATGGGGTGGTGGAGAGTATGGCCTGTGGGGCCGACGGCCTGGCTTTGATTAGAGCCTCAGCTGCTCACTACTACTTTTGACCTTAGGCAAGTCAAGTTCACCTCTCTGATGATCGGTTTATTCATTCATAAATAACGCAAGCGCCTGCCTCGTAAAGTTGCGGTGAGAATTAAATGGGTTATTAAACCTAAAGTGCTCAAAGCAGTGCCTGATCCAGAGAAAACACCCCGTGCATCTGGCTATAGTATTACACGTGTTCCTCTCGGTTCCGGGGTGGGCAGGGAGGTGGGGGGTTAAGTCAGATTGATGTTGCTGGATTACTCGAGATGCTTCCAGAAATACATAAATTGAAGTGTGTAAATTGAAAATTAGGAGCAACCTGTACAGCTACACGGCCGATAGGGTAGCCACTAGCCACGTGTGTCTATTTTTATGTGTAAATTCATTAAAATTAAAAAAAAATTAAAAACTCAGTTCCTCGGTCACATTAGCCACATCTCCAGTGCTCAGTACCCACACGGGGCTGGTGACTACCACATCGGACAGCATAGATAGAGAAATTCCCATCATTGTGGGAAATTCTATGAGATAGTGCTATACAGGAAGTATAGCACTCAAATCAGAGGTGGAAAAATGGAACATGAAAACCTTAATTGATCCATCAAGAGCAGAAACAGAGGAAAAAAGAACTATCTCGATAGTACAGTGAATAGAAGACACAAAAATAAATGGGAGAAGCAAATTCAAGCACACCAGGAATGGCAGTAAATGTGAGCAAGTTCACCGTTTCAGAGCAGAAGCTCTCAGAGGGAACTTACAAGCGTCGCACTCTACGCTGCTTTTGCGAGGGACACATAGCACACCACTGCAGGTTTAACCCGTCGGGTTAGAGTGCTTTGAAAATGCAGAGACGCTGAGGGAGGGGAAGCTCACCACAGGTCCAAATGTAGGTGAGGGTTTCAGAAGCAGGAGGGAGGGACAGTGTGAGTCTAGAGAGGCTAACTCTGTCCACCTGCGAGCTGCTGTCTGTGCCTCCACTGTGGAAATGGCTTCTGCTTTCTCTCTCCCCTGTACCCTGCGCTTAGGGCCCCTTCCCCGTTCCCGATGCTGTTTCTATTTCTGTCTTTCCCCCTTGATCACACTTGCCAAAGCGCTGTCTGTTTTCTTAGTCATGTCAAAGAACCAACTTGAGTTTTAGGTATCAGCTGTCCTGTTGGTGGTGGTGCTATTTTTTCCATTTCATTAATATCTGCTTTCATATTCATTAGTTCCAGTTGTTCCTTGGGTGCGTGTTTTAATTTTCCCAGCTTCTACAGTCATAAATCCTCACTGCAACCCCTCCTCGGCCTGCCCTAATAAAAAGTTAGCGTCGTTTGGCCTTGGGGCCAGCGCCTCTGTTTATTTTCTGGCGCTGCGCCTCCTCTGTCTTCGGAGAGAGAGTAAATGAAACTCAGCGCTTCTGTCTATCCTAAAGTTCGTCTGAGAATTCTTTCTCCCCCGCGTACAGACTTCACACCCTGACACCTGTTTCATTTCATCTTCCCACCAGCTCTGGAAGCAGAGGGGTGGGTATCATCGTGCTTGTTTCATACGTGAGCAAACTGAGACTGGGAGTTCAGGGCAGCGGGGGTGAGCACGAGCCAGGTATGCACGGAGGGTGCGTGGCAGAGAAGTTTGAGGATATCCTTAAGAACCAGGACCCTCGGATAACTGCAGTCGTCTGGGCTGGGAGGGAAAAAGAAGCAAATAACAAAAACAAACAAACAAACAAAAAAACCCAAATCTACCAAAACCAAAACAAAACAAGACAAAGTCTTCTCACATCCTCACATTCAGCCGAGAATTTTCTACCTTCTTCATTAGTTTGTTCATCTGTAAAATGGGAATAATGAAGCATCTATTTCTTTGGACTCAGGAAGGATTTTACAGAATTATTATTGTTTTTGAGCTCCTCCTCATTTATTATCCTCTTTATTTCTCATCTTTAGCCAGTGGTCCATTTGGATATAAATTAACCTAGGACTAAAAGCCCCACAATTTGAGATGCAGAAGTCAGAACCATGGTGCGGTTTAGTGTTTCCTAAGTAATGAAGGAGCTGGGTTGCGGCACGCTCTCCAGATTTCCACTGACTGACCTTGTGCTCACTCATCATGCACTCTGAAATCTCTATTCCACCTTAAAGGAGAAAAATGTTTGAATGGTTACTTTATTCATTGGTAAATAGACATTGAAACAAACCTTTTATCAATGTGTCATGAACACTTAGATTGATCTAGTAATGTTTCCTCATTTTATAGATGGGCAAAGATGACTCATATTTCGATTATCTATTGCAGGGTAACAAAACACCCCAAAACTTAGTGTCATCTAATAACCATTTCATTATATCTAATAGTTCTCTGGGTTGAATGGGCTCAGCTGGGCGGTTCCTCTGCTGCTGTCCATTCAGGTCTCGTATGAAACTGCAGTCAGATGGCGGCTGCAGTTGACATCATTTGGAGGCTTATATAGGATTCTGGCATGGCTGGGCCTCTCTCCCTGCCTTTATTGTCTAAAGGTCTCTCCACATGGTTTCTCCATGTCACAAGGGATAGCCAGGCTTCTTATATGGCGGCTTGGGGCTCCCCCCAAAACATAAAAACTAGAAATTGCTCAAGGACTATGTCAAGGACTGGCACAGTATCACTTCAGCCATAATCTGGTGGTTAAAACTAGTCACAGAGCTACCGAGATTCAGTGTGAGAGGAAACCACATAAAGAAAGGCATAAATACCAGGAGGCATGGTTCACTGGGAGTCATCTTTAAAGACTAACTCCCACAGCCCAGAAAGGGAAAGAGACCAGCCTTGTGCCACACAACAAGTTAAACAGAACTGTCACAAAACAGAAGAGAACCTTGTTTTCCTAATATCTAAAGCACTGTCCTTTCCTCACTACTGTGTATGTAAAAATGACTTTGGAGGCCTACAAGTTCCTCAGTTGGAAAAGATTCCAGGTACACAGAAAAAGTAATAAATGTTCACCATCCTCAGAACTGTCTTTTCCTTGAAGATTCATTTCCATTTAGAAGCAGTTGGAAGCTGGTGCCAACGGGCTGCATTTTGAGATGTGTTTTGTCTGGCCCAAACCATATTTTAATACATTCTTGGAATAGCATTTAAAAATCAGAAGAGAGTTTATAAAAATCTGGATTTCTGGCTTCTCTTTTTTTAAAAAATAAGCTCTTGGTTTTCTTTTTAAACAAATTTGGCAGCTTTTGATTTTTCTGTATTCCAATTTCTATATTTGTCAAATAGAGCTATTAATAATACCTACCTTATAAGGTTGTTGTGAGGATTACATGAAATGATGCAAAAATGTCTTACATTAAGCCTGGCACAGAGGGAGCAGTCATGAAATGGCAGCTACCCTTCTAATCGTTTGCCAGAGATTCTGCATCCTCATGTGTTAACAATACCGAGAGCTGCACTGTGACTTCAGATGAGGCAGGAGCTTTCCAATTTGCCACCCTCCCTGGTTATCTTACATGCAGCCCATTTTACTCACTTATGTTAACTGGCAGCTCCCTGCGCTATGGCATTTCCTCTTCAGTCTGTCATTACCACCCTCATCTAGACCCTTGTACTAGCCTCCCAACCTGGGTTCTCTCTTGCTGTCTGCTTTTAGTGCTAGAAATAGAAACTTTCACTAAGTTAGACATTGTTAGGATTTTTTTCCTATCATATACAAAAGTCTGGAGATTGACAATCCATTGTTGATATGGCAGGTTTACTGTTACCGGAGATCCAGGCTCCTTCTATATTTTGTTCTACTATATCAGTGCGTAGCTTGCATCTTCATGGTCACTCCTCCACTGGGTTCCAAAATGACTGCTGGAGCACCAGCCATAATGTTTGCATTCCAGGCAAGAAGTAAAAGAACAAGAAGGATGGGCAAAAAAGGTGCTAGCCAGCAGTCTGTCTCCCCCTACCCACTTCTTGGAGAGCTTTTCTCAAAGTCTCACTGAAAAAGTTCCTCTTCTGTCTTATTAGCCACCTGTAGCTGCAGGAAAGGCTGGGAAATGTAATCTTTTAGCTGGATATAGTCCTGATACCAAAGAAGGGATGAATGGACATTGGGTGGGCTATACTCACCTCAACTAGCATCTCCATACATCACCAAGAGCAATCTTTTAAAAATTAAAAATAGACCACCTCACTCCTAGCTGAAGCCATCAAAGATGTCCATCCACTAAGAATGAAACTCATCATTGTCCTCAAGACATGCAGAGCTCCACATAGTTTGGCCCCTGCCTTCTCCTGGCCTCAGCCTCTCTGGCCTCCAGATGGATCAGCACAGTGATTTAAAGCCCTCACTCTAGACATGTCACCTCTGCCTCTTACTTGCTGTGTGACCATGAGAAAGTTTCTTAACCTCTCTGCACCTTGGAAGATGATGCAAATAATGTTACAGGGTTCTTGTAAGATTTAAATGAGAAAATACATACAAAGTTCTTAAAACAGGTTCTGACATTTAGTAAGTACTAGTTATTAATATTCATAGTTGTTCAAACATACTTAAAACTGTCCTGCTTTAGGGCCTTTATACTTGGTGTTCCCTCGGTCTAGAATGTTCTTCTCCCAGACTGTCCCATGGCTTTCTCTTTCACTTCGTTCAGATCTCTGCTCAGATTTCCCCTCTTCAGAGAGGCCTCAGCTGACTACCCTATTTAAAATATGGTACCTACATCACTCTCAATTCTATTTCCCTACTTTATTTTCTATGACATCTTTCACCACCTGAAATTGCATACTTATTTATTATCTTCCTATTTCTAGAATGTTAGGTCCTTGACAACACCACCATATTCCAGCCCCAAGAACATTTATCTGGCTTGTTGCAGATGCCAGATAAATAAATGCAGATGGATGGATGGCTGTGTGGATGGGGATAGAAAGGGATGGAATATAGAGGTGGGTGCATACATGGATGGACTTGTGGATGGATGGATTAATAAATCAATGGATGCTTGGGTGAGTTGAGGGGTAGATAAATGGACAGATAGATGGATGGGCATGTAGATGGATGGATGAACGGAGAATTGATGGGTGGATGGATACGTGGTTGAATAGCTATGGTAGATGATGACTGGAGGATGGATGGATGGATGGGCAGATGGATGGTTGAACAGAAGAAGGTAGACGGGTACATGGAGAGGTTGACAGATGGAGGGGAGGTTGAAAGGACAGATGCTCTGACAAGGAGCCATTTTGAACTCTGTCACTTTTGTTTTTCAGGCCGTCCCCCACCTGTCCTGCCCCTGTGTGCCTCTGTGTCTTTGCTGGGTGGCCTCACCTTTGGATATGAACTGGCAGTCATTTCGGGTGCCCTGCTGCCACTGCAACTTGACTTTGGCCTAAGCTGCTCAGAGCAGGAACTCCTGGTGGGCAGCCTGCTTCTGGGGGCTCTCCTCGCCTCGCTGGTGGGGGGCTTCCTCATTGACTGCTATGGCAGGAAACAGGCCATCCTGGGCAGCAACTTGGTGCTGTTGGCGGGTAGCCTGGACCTGGGCCTGGCTGGCTCCCTGGCCTGGCTGGTCCTGGGCCGCTCCGTGGTTGGCTTCTCCATCTCCCTCTCCTCCATGGCCTGCTGCATCTATGTGTCAGAGCTGGTGGGGCCGTGGCAGCGGGGAGTGCTGGTGTCCCTCTACGAGGCAGGTATCACCGTGGGCGTCCTGGTCTCCTACGCCCTCAACTATGCACTGGCCGGTGCCCCCTGGGGATGGAGGCATATGTTTGGCTGGGCCGCAGCGCCGGCTCTCCTGCAATCCCTCAGCCTCCTCTTCCTCCCTGCTGGTGCAGACGAGACTGCAGCGCACAAGGACCTCATTCCACTCCAGGGAGGTGAGGCGCCCACGCTGGGCCCCAGGAGGCTGCAGTATTCCTTCCTGGACCTCTTCAGGGCCCGGGACAACATGCGAGGCCGGACCACAGTGGGCCTGGGGCTGGTGCTTTTCCAGCAGCTAACGGGGCAGCCCAACGTGCTATGCTATGCCTCCACCGTCTTCCACTCGGTCGGCTTCCATGGGGGATCCTCAGCTGTGCTGGCCTCCGTGGGGCTCGGCGCCGTCAAGGTGGCAGCGACCCTGACCGCCATGGGGCTGGTGGACCGCGCGGGCCGCAGGGCCCTGCTGCTGGCTGGCTGTGCCCTCATGGCCCTGTCGGTCAGCGGCATAGGCCTGGTCAGCTTTGCCGTGCCCATGGACGCAGGCCCCAGCTGCCTGGCCATGCCCAACGCCACCGGGCAGACAGGCCCCCCTACAGACCCTGGCCTGCTGAAGAGCTCGTCTCCACCTCCAATGCCAAGCACCAGCGAGGACCGAAGGGAGCCAGTCTTGTCAACCAAGCCCCACTCCAGAGCTGGAGACCCCACGGCCTGGCCCCTGCCCGCGCTGAGCACCGCCTTCCCGGCACCCCTGCCCGCCTCCCCCGGGCCCGCAGCGCTGCGCTGGACGGCGCTGGTCTGCCTCATGCTCTTCGTGAGCGCCTTCTCCTTCGGATTCGGACCCGGTGAGCAGCATTTCTGGGCAGATGCCCTAGTATTGGGAAGCTGGGGGGGCTGCACAGTGGGGGTCTCTGAGGGGCTCCAGAGGTGAGTTGACCACGAAGCTTCAGGGCTCTTCCCAGGGCCTGATTTTGTGTTTGGATTCTTAAAAAGGCCCCCAAATCGTTTAAGCTTCAGGCCTCACAAAACCTGGATCTGTCCCTGGATGGCTCAGTGAAAGGGTTTACATGACAAGAATTTATGAACAGGGAGAAAACCACCATCCCAGTTTGCTCAGGACTGTTCCAGCCTCGGCATTGGGAGTCTGAGTACCAGGAAGCCCCTCAGTCTTGGGCAGACCGAGACTGTGGGTCACCCTGCAGGGATCCTTGCAGTGGTAGGGGACCAGCGATTCCGGAGAATTGGGTGTCAGGAACTGACATTCTGCTTAAAGCACGCTGTTGGGGGGCTGCCTGCGTGACCCGTGGGTGCCAGGCCCGGGTCCCGGCCTCTGCCTAGGAGCCCCCTGCTCTCCTGTCTTAGTGACCTGGCTTGTCCTCAGCGAGATCTACCCCGTGGAGATCCGAGGGAGAGCCTTCGCCTTCTGCAACAGCTTCAACTGGGCCACCAACCTCTTCATCAGCCTCTCTTTCCTCCATCTCATCGGTAAGTCCTCCGCCGGCGAGTCTACTCTGTGGCCCGACTTCCCCACCCTGCAGCAAAAGAGCTTTGTGAGTTTTCCCATTGCTAGCGGCAGAGTTATTCTGTGCAGAACTGCACAGAAGTGTCTGGGACAACACCTAGAACATGCAGACACACGCTGTAAAACTCCCCAGGCTCAGTGCCGGCGAGGGCTCATCTGAGGTCAGTCAGCAGGTGCCAGGGTGGCAATGTTTGTTTGTTCTAAACCGGCTTCAGCTGGCCCGTGCCACCTGCCAGCTAGGAGCTTTTCTCAGACCTAGCTTGGGTGACATCATCCCTGCTCCCTAGCATTCAGGCCTAGTCTGAGGGTTGGCAGGGCGGGGTGGAGAGTATACGGGCCCAGCACACCTGGTCTTCAGCGGGCCCCGCTCGTCTGGGCCGAAGCGCACAGGGCTGCTTCGCTGTGGCCCAGGGCGCAGTTCTTAGGGTTCTGTCATTTCCTACTCCCCGTGGCCAAGAGTCTCCTCCTCACAGGCACAGCCAACTCGCAGGTGGGGAGACTGTGGGAAACACTGGTGGAGGAGCCCACCCACCACGGCTGCCTTCCACTCCCGGGCTCAGGGAATCCGTGCTTCTCCCTGCTGCCCCAGGCTTCAAGCATTTCCCTTGAAGTGGAATGAGTGAGTGAGGAGGGGGGAGGGAGGGAGGGAGGAGGGAGAGTTTCTTAGAATTGTGTCATGTCGCTATTATCCCCATTTCACAGATGGGATAGTACATCCTTCCTGAGTCTAGCCAGGTAGTCAGAAGGCTAGAACCAGCCCCCCTGCCTCCCTGCCCAGTGCTCTTCTTGCTGGACACCAGGTCCGGCTGGCCAGGGAGGCTGCTTGGAGGAGGTGTGGCCGTGGCTGTCAGAGGTGAGAGTGGCATCCAAAGCATAATTTGTGCTTCCGCCTCGACACAGACTCTGTGCTCCACGTCCTCTCTGTCTTGGGCTGACTGACCTCAGAGGACTGGGGTCATCCGCATCCTAGTCCCTGGCCCCACCTGAGGCTCTAGGAAGAGAGAGGGCTGGGGTTCTGCGCCTCCCCAATCCTGGGACTGAATCGTGGCTTCGTTTTCTTTCCCACATCAGTCAGACTCAGGCCACACTGGCGGAAACTCAATTCCCTGAACGATCAATTCACCGAATGGCCCATTCCTGAAATTTCTGAGGATTTGGGGAAACTGAGCTTCACCAGGCGGCATCCAAGCAGCCTCCCTCGTTCCCCCTCAGGGCAGGCTTTGTGGTTCCCAGCATGCCCAGCCCGTTAGCGCTTTGGGTGCAGGTCGGTGGCCTGTCCCATAAACACAAGTTGCCGTCTCTCTGTGTTTGTGGGCTTGTGTGCTCTGGCTCCTTCCCTGCTTTTGGGGCACCCAGTGAGATTCCTGCTTTAAGGTTCTTACCTGACAACTTGTTGGTCACTCTGCAAAGGGACCATCTGGAATATGTGCTTGAGTCAACTGGCTGTCAACGCTCACCCTAGGACCCGCCAGCTGGCCCAGGCTGCAGGGCCATGCTCGGCGCCCAGGCCCACCCTCCTGCCCTCCTGTTCCCAGGTGCCATCGGCTTGTCCTGGACCTTCCTGCTGTATGGACTGACTGCCGTCCTCGGCCTGGGCTTCATTTATCTATTCGTTCCTGAAACAAAAGGCCAGTCGTTGGCGGAGATAGACCAGCAGTTCCAGAAAAGACGGTAGGAGGCGGACAGGGAGGGCCTCGGGGGAAGAGCTGTACCCAACCCTGAGCACATGGCTCCAGGATTTTGGTTCCTGCACTTTCTCTTTGCGAGAGAGCGCCCCTCCTCTCTCCCGTCTCGCCTACTGCCTGGGCACTGTGCGTTTTGCCTGTCATCGTATATGAGCTGTTTTCCTGAAATTGTTTTGTGTCTTCCTACGGCATCTTTTCTTTTGACTTTAAGGCCCAGCTCACAGGGATTTTAAAATCACCCAATTATGGAGTCGCAGGAGGTTAGAATAGTAGAATCTTAAACTCACAGAATCCTAGAATCACAGAACAAAGCATTGTAACTGTGGCCTTTAAAAACTGTACGCAAAACACCTGTGCACTTAATCCATTCATTCCGTGGATATTTACTAAGTCCTTAGCATATGTCAGGCAGTGTTTGGGGCCGAGATTAAGAATGACAAGGTCCTTGTCCTCAAGGAGCTTCCATTTGAGTGGGGGAGAGGGACAGGAAATAAACAAGCTAACAATGCATAAATGAGAACATTTTAGTTGGTGATGTGTAATTAGAAGAAAATGAAACAGAGTAAAATATGTTGGAGGGCCAGGTTGGCAGAGAGGAGGGCAGAGGAGAAAGCGGTCATGGCCAAAGTCGGAAGGGCAGTCAGAGAAGGAAGACCTCTCTGAAGAGGTGCAACGCAAGTTAGTAAGAAGAAATGTGTCGCTATGTTAAGATGGGAAGGGGGTGGAGTCCAGGTAGAGGAAACAGCCAGTGCAAAGGCCCTGACGTTGGAGCGTATCAGGCATATTCAAAGAGCAGTAAGGAAGCCAATGTGGCTGGGACAGAGGGAGGGAAGCAGGAGGGGTAGAAGATCAGATGAGTGGGAGCTAGATCTCATCAGGTCTTTAGGTCACAGGAGGGTGGGAATGAAGGGGAGGGAGGGGGGTTCCAGTGGATGGTCCACTGCACCGCCTCTGCCACCTCCTCATCCCACCCATTCTGTTTGACAGGTTTGCTCTGAGGTTTGGCCACAGGCAGCACTCAGCTGGCATCCAGTACAGCCGCATTGAGGTCTCTGCAGCCCCCTGAGGAGTCCACCTGCCTGGAAATGCCGGCGCTGTGGCCTTAGCAGACCGTCCCCAGCTGCCTGCTCCCCAGGCCCTGGAGCTCAAGGTCCAGGTGGTCCTTTGCAAGTGGCCCCACCCAAAAGGAGATCTTTTTTGCTGGAGTGAGAGGAATGACAATCTGAGTACCCCAAACTCTTCATTTTGAGTCTCAGATCCTGAGGGTTCCTGGGGATCTAGCTTTGTGCCTCAGTTTCCCCACTGACTTTGCACATCTCTGCAGTATTTATGACAAGAACAACTTACAGAGTCTTCGCTGCACCATAGACTTTCTCAAAGAACCTCTAGGGTACCAATCCTGGAAGAAGTCTCTCCTGGTATCACCCCTAAATCCAGCTGAGGATATCCTGTTTTCTACTCCCTTTTTTTCATCTGGCTGGGCCATTTTGGTGAGGGGTAGGCCCATTTTTTGACTCTTGTTTCTGAGTTTTGTTCAACCCTCCTAATTCTCTTATCCAGAATATTTATTCTTCACCAGCAATTGTGGTGGAGACCCGAGTGCTCGTTCTGGTTCTGCTGGTGCCGTTGCCATCTGACCAGGGGCCTTCCTTTCCCTCTATGTGCAGTGGGAGGCCTGGGCCAGGCCATTCTTAAGATCTCTTCTCCTTTGCTTTTCCACTTAAATAAATGTATTTTAAAAGGAAACTATATGTTTCCCTCAAGTGCATATTTATTGAGTATCTATTATGTGCTAGGTGCTGTTTTAGACCCTGAGGGCACAGCAGTGAGGAAGGTCCCTGTCCTCGTGGAGCTGACGTTCTAGTGGGGGAGGAAAATTAGGAACAAAAAGGAGATGGGGAGGAGGGGAGGGCAGAAAGGGAAGGGAGGGAGGGAAGGAGGATGGCTGGAAAGAAGAAAAGAGCAAGTGAGAGAGAGAGGGAGGGAAAGGTAGGGGAAAAAAGAGGCCAGTTAGCGATGAGTGCTAAGGAAAGATAAAGGGCTAGAAAGAGGTGGAATGGGGTGAGATGCAGATGTTTGCGTGTTATTTCATCTAGGGGAGCTGGGTAGTCAGGGAAGACCCTCTTTTAGGTGGTGGCATCTGAACAGAGGCCTGCATGAAGGGTTAGAGTGAGCCACAAAGTCTGGGGCAAGAGCGTCCCAGGCAGACGGCCCAGCATGTGCAAAGGCCCTGAGGTGAGACTGGGCTGGGGCATATTGGAGGAACATCAGGAGGCTCACAGAGTGAGCACAGAGTGATGGAAGAGGAGGGCGAGGTCAGCAGGGGTCCCACTATGAAGAACCTTCCAGGCCTCGGAAAGCGTTCAGATTTTATTCTAAATGTGGGGGAAGCCGCCGGAGGACCGTGAGCAGTGGACTGATAAGCTCTGACTTGATGCTGTAAAATACTCCTTGCATGTTGGTGAATACAGAAAGCGACTATTAATTACAGCAGCAGGAAGAAACCATTAACATACTGCAAAGCCACACGATTTCCCTGAATTCTCACACACCGGTGCTGTCTGCGAGGGTTCTGAGCCCGAGGCCTCTCTGCGTTGGCAGGAGAGCTTAGCAGGTGCGAGAGGCGTTCATGACACGGTAGTGCCGACTTAAGACGCTGTCTTTGTTTGCATTGAAAGAACAGTGATGCGATTCAGCGTCTTCACACAGTGTTTGTGAGCCACCTAAAGTCATTCCCAGCGCTGCTGGCGTGTGCGTCCCACCCTGGTAAATACAGCCTAAGGTGAGAACACCAAGGAAGTCACAGCACCAAGAAAGGGCGAGGTGGCTCTG
This sequence comes from Lepilemur ruficaudatus, assembly GCA_963574885.1. Classification (NCBI taxonomy): domain Eukaryota; kingdom Metazoa; phylum Chordata; class Mammalia; order Primates; family Lepilemuridae; genus Lepilemur; species Lepilemur ruficaudatus. The sequence goes on along the minus strand of CAUYRT010085669.1, from coordinate 4,869 downwards.
TTTCTCTCTCATGCCAGACCCTCCGGGAGCCGAGCATCGATGTGTCAATGTGAAACCAGTTTAGACCAGAGCGTGGTCCCTGCAGCAAATGTCCTCGGAGGAAGGAGTGAAGGAGCCAGGCATGTCCTCCGGGAGAGGACAAGCCTGTGTAGACACAGCTACCACCTTCCTGCTGCCTCTGCAGGGCTGGCCACGCAGAGGGAAGGCAAAGGAGCAAAAAGGGACAAGATGTGAAATCCAACACTTCCCACACCGGAGACCATCAAAGCCGAGATGGGAATTTCCATCCCTGTCTTGCAGGTGGGGAAACTGAGGCTCATGAGGCTGACGGCCCGACTGACCCTCTCAGCTCCTGCCAGCCACCCTGGTGACCTAACATCCTTGTGAGTGATGCTTCACCAGTCTGCCAGGACTGTGCAATCCCCGTGGCCGATCTCCCGATGCACCTCGTACACCCTGAACACGTTCCACCTCAAACTTTCAAGGTTTTATCTCGAACACCCCACTTCCTGGTTGCCACGTCCTAACACTCCCGCTAAGACTCTGATGCTCCCCCATGGCGACAATTCTGTGACCCCACTGAGAACTTTGACCTCTAAATGCCAACCCCTGACCATACCCTTTTCCCAATGTCTGTGAACCTCTCCTTGCCTGTCCTTGTGCACCCTGGATGCCGTGTCCCCATCCCAACTTTGTAATCCAACCCTTGCAAACAGCCTCTGGGACACTTGGCCGTGCTAATCCGGGACTAATGTACACGCCCATCTGCTCTTTGCTTGCACGTGGGCTGTGAATGTTGCAGGTGGCGCAGGAGGGCGGGGTGGGGGCAGGCGGGGCACAGAGACAGGAGGCCACCTGGCCAAGAGGAAAGGCCCAGAAGTGGCACAACAGGTGCAAACCAGGTCAGGAGACCCAGGTTTGAGGTCCGCCCCCGCTACTTTGCTGGTTTTGTGAACTGTGAGCCTCAGTTTCCTCTACTATCCAATGTGGGCCGCAGAGGCCCCCACCTCAAAAGGCTGCTGAGAAGATTCGTTGAGACACAGGCTGGGAAACCACTTTCCGAGCTGGGAAGGGCGGTGCCCCACACAGAGTGGGGATCTGCCAGAACTTTCCCCAGAAGCGGGCAGGGCTTCCCACCCGCCCAAGGGCTGTCCCAAGCTCCTGCTCTGTCTCGGGGCCAGACTCACGTTCTATATGCGTTCATTTTACTTTCCAGCTCAAATACTTTCTCATCTGTGCCATAGCGGGAGGATGGGATTTTGATGGGAGACACAAGATTTTCACAGACACCCTCTGAAAGCATTTCCAGATTGTCACATGCTGGGCCCCATCCAGGCCCGAAAATAATCTATCGTGGATAGTCTGACACATGGCTTTGCAGCTTTCCTCCCTGTGAAATTTTGAAGTGGAAAAGCTGACATTCTGCTTTTAATTGATCCTCACAAGGGGAAAAAATTCCCACGTAGATTGTTATATTGAAAGTCTCCTATTCTGAATGAAATTAAATAACTCAAATAAAATTCAGTTCTTAAAAAATTATCTTGTTCAACATTATGAATGGTGGCACACCAAAATATGCTGCATATTTCAAAATTATAATACACTCTATTAATAGTTTTGCTTTGTATTAAAATTCTATTAAAGATGTGTTGACTCAAATTTTGGTCTTCTGAAATTATTTAATTAACATACTCTTTCTTAATAGTCATATGAGCTTTTTTTGTTAAAATATTTGGGTCCTTAGCAAGTGTTTTTGCACATTAAATCAACGGCTTTCACAATCTGTGTGTATTTCCCCTGAACGTGGCACCACGCGAAATTGCTAAATTCGTCCAGATTTGGAGTCAGATGCTGTCTGACTCTTCTGGTTTGACAGGTTGGGTTAGTGGTTACTGAGAAATGATCCCTAAAGCTCTCTCTGTAGCACATTATCCTTGCAATAATAAATATTACATGTATCTTTAAGCTGATCAATAGAGTTTCAACATCTAAAGCAATAAAGAGATTTTTTTAAAAACCTCCAAGTTGCGTCTCACAGGTGAATAACATGCCTCGTCTGTTTTGTTGATTGGACTGATAGAAACATGTCTGATGACAGAATCTCTGGTGACACTTGCTCTGGCCAATAGGATGTGGGCTGAAGCCACACACAGGGTGCCAGTTCCCAGTCTAGACATTAAGAGACATCTAGAGTGGGGCCCTAGAGTGAGAAACCTGGACTAGACCCGAACATGACCTGCAGCCTGAAGTAGGGATGCTCCAGCCAATTCACACATCTGAAAATGAGAAAGAAATGCCAGTTAGGAGTCTGGGCTTGTTTGTTACGCAGCAAATGCTGACTAATACAGAATCCAACTAGGTAGGAAGTGTTTGTACCTCACTCACTGAGTATACACTGGCTAGGCCTAAAAGCCCCAAATTTAAAAATACTGATAACAATTCAGTTTTTGTTTTCAAAAATGGAAAATATTGTAAAACATAGGGAAAATTAAAGTCGTCTATGCCGTACCACTCAGATATAATCATTAACAAGGTTTTGGTGTATAGCCATCTCACCTCTTATCTCTGATGACAGAGCAAGTTACTTAGGGAGACAGCTCAATGCAACCCCGTCCTTCCTGTTGTTCAGATCAAAAGCCTGGGCGGCATCCCTCACCCCTCTTTTTCTCTCTCGTGTTCACGGTGTCTGCAAATCCTTCAAGCTCTGTAGAATCCGACCTCTCTAATCAGCTCCTGCGACCCCATCACTCCCACCTCCAGTCTGTCACCTGGCTTGGGGTGCAACAGCTTCCTAACAGGTCTCCTTACTCTCGTCCTTGCCCCCAGCTATCCTCCGGATAGTGGCCAGAGGGTCTTTTAAAATCAGAGTCAGTTCATGTCGCTCTTCTGAGCTAGTCTCCCACGGCACCCTCTTATGCAGGGGGCACCTTTCAGGACCTCTCAGGCGTCCCAGGAGCTGCCTGCCCTTTCCTCTCCAACTCCATCTCCTCTCAATCCCTTCCTCACTCAATGCGCCCGGCCTCCCCCTGTTCCTCCAACACCCCAGACACCCTCTGCCTCGTGTTCTCGGCTCTTTCTGTGCCCTTTGCTGGAAATGTGCGCGTGCCTTATCCCTTGCTTCCTTCCATCTGTCATTCAAAAATCACCTTCCCAGGCTACCCGGGCTAAAATTTCACACTCATATGAGCTTGCACACATGCATGCACACATACATGTACATGCACACATGTGCACAAGCATGCATGCACACACATCCAGCACATTCCTCCCGCCCTGCTTTATTGCTTCTCCTTGGCCCTCACCACCCACCCTCTGGCACACCGCAGAGCTGACTTACTTGCTAATGGATCATCCACATCTCCTGCCACATTATGAGTTCCACGAGGGCAGGGCATTTTGCCTGTTTGGGTTCCTGCTGTATTCCCTGCGTCTAGAACAGTGCCTGGCACATAAGTAGACAACCAATCGATATTTGTTGAATACATGAACGAATGAGTGAATGTAAAGTTCCTGGAATGTTGCAGATACATAGTAAAGGCTAATCATTAGCCCCAACAGGGTTAAAGAAAGATGCTTTCTTCGTCTTCCACTGTAGATGCTGTAAAAAGTTGGCAGAATTTAAAAATGGAGCTTAAGTATATCACATAAAGTCATAAATGCCATTGGTAGAACAAGTAATAACATAATTAATAAAAACAGGAGGCAAAAGGAAGAAGAGGCAGTGGAGGTAATGCATTATGTATGAAAAAATTCCTCACCTCCCTCATCACTAGACGTTGATAACTTAAGAAACAACGCTCTCCATTTATTTATTAAAGCAGAGGCCTCACTGTCTTGGATATCGGTCCTCAAGGGGTTTTGTATGTCCCAGACATTGCTTCAGAAATTTTTTAGTTAGTTGCCAACGTTTGAAATTTGGGATATTTCACATATGACTGCGTATTTCTGGCTTCTCTTGAAAAAGGTCTGGCCACGACGGAGCTGCATTCTGCAATGCGACCACCAGGTGGCGCGGAGTCGCTGTCCCTCCCTTCCCACGCGGCTTGAACCCTTCCCACGCGACAGACCCCACCCAGGTTTTCACGCCCGGTGTAGACGTTTAATGGTAATAGCCTAAAAAATAGACACAAAAAAATTCCAGCTGTGGCAATCTCACGGCAGTGGGGCCTGGGACTGTTGGGAGGACGAGAATAGAGATGAGCTCCCCATCTAGAGCCGTGCGTACTGTGTGTGTGTGTGTAGCTGTGAGTTTTAATATGTGTCTTGCTTCTATAACCAAGGGCCTAGCTAAATCAGATTCATTTAATTTGTTTTGCTTGAGAAAACACTGAAAATTATAAAGATTAAAAATAAGAACCGCTCATGTCCCGCCAGCTACTAACAACAGTTGGGTGCATGTTCATCCACTGTTTTGTCTACGATGATAAATCAAGCTAGCGAGAAACAAAGGCAGGGGCTGGGCTCAGTAGATGCTCTCACATCACTGGGGTCACGCGGTATATAAAACCCTGTGGCGTTTACCCTTTTAGATTACCAAGCATTTCACGTGAGGCTGCGTTCACCAGCGTGTTATCTTTGCCGATGTCCAGAACAGTATCAGCAATTTCTCCCCATGCCTGGCTTTTCTTTACTTCTGAGTGTGTAGAAAACTGAATTATGTGCCTACCCAGTCGACGTTCCGGTTTTGCTGGCAAAGGCCGATTCTGCCAGTGGGAACAGTGTTTTCATTTCCTTCCTTCCTTCCTTCCTTCCTTCCTTCCTTCCTTCCTTCCTTCCTTCCTTCCTTCCTTCCTTCCTTCCTTTCTTTCTTTCTTTCTTTCTTTCTTTCTTTCTTTCTTTCTTTCTTTTTAGGACTATGCTAGTTTGGGA
>CAUYRT010085667.1:0-118803 GCA_963574885.1 Lepilemur ruficaudatus | reverse complement strand
TATGGACTACTTTGACAGAGTAGGTTTTTGAATGTAACAAGATAAGTCAACTTGAGTGGTAATATATTTTGGGAAATCAGCTCACTACAAATTGTGACTGCAAACATTGTACTATAAATGCTTTGTAGTTTTCCCCCAATTAAAAAAAAAAAATGCTGTAACTGAACACACACACACACACACAAAAAAAAAAGAAAAGAAAAAAGGAAAAAAATTAGCTGGAGTGTGAATTTATGATGTTGAGTATTTGATGATATTAAGATATTAAGATGCAGAATGACAATTGGCAATTTAGGATTTTTGTGTTACCTCCCAAGAATTTTTGTAGGTATACTTGCTAATTTTCAGAAGGGTTGTCGTGGGTAGGGGGCATCATTCTCCTGCAGACGGTAAGTGTAATCACTAATACCTTGACATTTATTAACATTCATAAGATTTGGAAGAAAGAAAAAAATCAGTATAATGTATTGAAATATTTTGGAGAAATATGACATCACTATTTTTGAATGTTTTTACTACTAGCGAAGGCAAGACTCAAAATAATATTTATGGACCAAAAGCTAATACGAGGGAATCTAAATTCTTACAGTGGTTATCCTGGGTAGGAGAAATATGTTGATTTTCTTCTTTTCGATTTTCTGTATATTTTTAAAATTTCAAACAAAATGTTAGTCCTGTATAATGATGGGATTGCAAATTTAAAATGTGCCTTTTTCTTTTTTTCTGCAATAGGGTTACATGATGGAAAACCGAATCTCGGGCTTAAAGTGTGACACAGATGTGTTTGTCACTTTTGAAGGTGACAATGTTGTTATGCTTCAGGTAAGATTCAGGAAATGTTTATTCTTTTTAAATGACATAATTTGCAAGATCAGGAGTTATCCAGAAAGCTGAAGTGTTTCATATGTTTTATCTTTATCTGTTGTCTTTATTGAATTGGCAGGTGCTTTCCTGGTAGGCACTTGATATTTGGAGTAGCTGAAGGGAGGATTAAATTATTTTTCTCTTAGCTGATTTTTGACATTGAATTATATCTTGGTTTAAGAAACTACTTATGCATATTAAGTCAAATTCTTCCTCAGGGAAGGCTATTCTGAAAGAGTATGTAAGGCCCCAGAATATGAACAGGCAAAAGACTAAAAAGCCCATTTACAAAAGGAGGATAGCTGATCAGCCTCACGAGTCATCAAGGAAATGCATATTAGGACATATTGCAGTACTGTTTTCTTTTTTCTATCAAATTGGTTCATGGTCAATCTTTAAACTTAAAGTTTAAAGTTTAAATATGTTGAAGTTCCAGTGTTGGCAAGGGCACAAGGTGTTCTCTTGCATGTTGCTATTGGACCATGTATAATTCTACTTCTAGGATGCTATCCTAAGGTAATAATCTTAAATATAGAAAACTTTAAGGCACAAACATTTCATCAGGACATTATTTATTATAGCAATAATATATCTAAATTTTCAACAATAGGAAAATGATTATTCTGTATAAATCATATTCTGACCAGTCAGTGGAGAATTATATAGTCTTTAAAATTGTAATTGCAAAGAGTTTTGTTTATAACAGAAATTTAAAACTTATGATGTGATAAGTATAAATGATACAAAATTATAGTCTTATGTGGCCTAATGACAGGGATGACTTCTGAGAAATGTATGGTTGGGTGATTTTGTTGTTGTGTGAACATCATAGAGTGTACTTACATCATCTTAGATGGTATAGCCTACTACACACCTAGGCTAAATGGTATAGCCTATTGTTTGATCCTAGTCTACAAACCTGTACAGCATGTTACTCTAGTAATACTCTAGTATTACTGAATACTTTAGGAAATTGTAACACAATTTTTGTATTTAAGGATTTGTGTATCTAAACATATCTAAGAATAGAAAAGGTAATATGTTGCACTGTGATGTTACAACAGCTACAACCACTATAATGTCACTAGGTGATAAGAATTTTTCAGTTCCACTATACTCTTATGGGACCACAGTTGTATATGCGATCCAATATTGACTAAAATGTCATTATGCAGCTCATCACTGTATATAGAATGTGATTACGATTTTGGGTTTCTAAAAAAGAATAATAGGGACTTTTGGCCTGTCAAGTTGGGATAGCCCCATTGCTCACCAATTCTCCCTCTTAATAATTAAACTCTCTGGACATAACACAACAAGGGTAGGAAGATTCTGAGCGAGGGAAAGAAGGCAGCGGCTGCCTAGGGACTTTGGGACTTGAGGAGTGAAACAGCAGTACATTCTCTGGATTTCTTTATTGGTGCCTCCTATATACCCCAGATAGGATGTATACCCTCGAATCTCTAGCAGGAACAGGCAAAATACGAGCCAAGAAAAGTCGGTTGTCCCTACCTGAAGGATCAGGAAGATGGTGGCCTAACAACAGAAAACCTTTTTGGCAGTACCACTCTACATCAGTCCAACACAACAGGAAAACCTAACCAATCTCCACCCAGACCTCCAACACTTTCATCAGGGCCCAGCTGGGAGCTGATCTTCCACCTGATCCTGACCAAAGAAGTAGGCAGAAGCAGAGGGTAGTACTCCCATTGCCCTGCTTGGTGACATCGGCTGGGCTGAGTAGGGAGCTAATCTTTCATCCCCATCCTGGTGGAAACAGGTGGTGCTTAGATTCCTCCATCAGAGTAGTGTCAGCAGGAACCATTGGTAGCCAAGCCTCCACCTCCACCTCCGCCTAGCAGCAACAAGAACCAATGAGATACTGTAAGGTGGAGGTCATCACTGTTATGCTTCAGCCACCCACCCCGAGGTCAGCAGGGGTCTGGTAGGAGCTGAGTTCCTACCTGACATCAATTAGGTTAAACCAGGAGGTGTGACTGGGGACCAGTCACCGCTCTATATTCTCCCCACTCCTGGTGTCAGTGGGTCCATTGAGGAGCAGAAGCTCCACACCCACATGGCAACAAGAAACTAGACCAGGCAGTCCAGAGCAGGGCTAGTGGCTACTTTGATCCTTTCCCTCCCTGTTCCCTCAGTCCCCAAAGGGGACATGGCAGGGAGCTGAGCCTCCACCTCACCTGGCATCAGTAGAATGAAGAGCTATGAAGTGGGGTAGTTAGTACTCTGCTTCCCCCTCCCCTGGTTTTAGCAGGAGCCAGTGAGGAGCTGAGCCTCCGTCTCATCCAGCATCAGTGAGGCACAATGAGGTGGTGGGAAGTAGGGCTAGTTGACACTCTGCTTCCCCACTCTGCTACCCTAGTGTCGGCAGGGCCAAGAGGGAGCTGAGCTTATCCCCTTATCCATCTGCAAAAAGGAATCTGTGCTCCTTTCTTTTTTCACCAGGGAGGTATTGGTGGGATTTAGCAGGAAGATGAACATACACATACCCACCAGAACCTTTTGCTATACTTAAACATTAAATAGCAACTCATAATATAATATCCAAATACCCTGGATACAGTAAAAAAATCACTTGCTATAAAAGAACCAGGAAAATCACAACTTAAATTAGAAAATTAATAGATACTAACACCAGGAAAATCAGATGTTGGATTTATCTGACAAGGATTTTAAAGTGCCTGTCATAAAAATGTTTCAACAGTAATTACAAATGCTCTTGAAACAAAGTTTAAAAGTAGAAAAATAGTGAAGAAATAGAAGAAATAAAAAGGGACCAAATGCAAGTTATAGAGTTGAAAAATATAAGAACTGAAATAACAAATTTGCACAATAATAGATTGGATATGAAAGAGAATGGAATTGGTGAACTTGAAGATGGATTAATAGAATTTACCCAATCTGAACAACAGAGAATAAAAAAATGAACAGAATTGCAGGGATCTGTGGAATGATAACAAAAGAGCTAGCACCTGTATTATCAGAGTCTCATAGGAGAGAATTGTATTGCTCAACATATGTAGAGGAAACACTTCAGACAAGTGTATTTAAAAAGTGAAGAGAGTGAAGAGACCTAAATGTAAGTAAAGTTTCTACACTGCACTCAAAGTGGTAAAACATCAATACCACTGACTATGATAAGACATAGATAGATACAGATTGATGATAGACATATATACAATATGATATAAATTTGTATATATAAATAACAACATGATATTGTGATGTACTGGGAAAAATCCTGATGGAAGTGAAAGAAGAAATTGACAAATCAACAATCATATTATACTCAGGAGGCTGAGGCAAGAGGATCCCTTGAGCCCAGGAATTTGAGGTTGCTGTGAGCTAGGCTGACGCCACAGCACTCTAGCCCGGGCAACAGAGTGAGACTCTGTCTCAAAAAAAAAACAAAAACAAACAAAAGAAAAACCCAACAAAAAACCACAATTATATTATAGTTGGAGATTTCAACATATCACTCTCAGCTATTGCCAGAACTCCTAGATAGAAAATCAGAAAAGATATGGTAGAACTGAATGACATAACCAAGCAACAGGATTTAATTAACTTATGTAGAACAGCCAGTCCTACAATAGCAGAATGCACATGAAAATACACAGAAAAAGCACTTGACAAAATCCAACAAGTATTCATAATAAAAACTCTCAGCAAACTAGGAAAGAAGGGAATTGTCTCAACTTAAAAAAGAGCATCTATAAAAATTATTGCTTAACATCATGCTCAATAGTGAAACATTGAATGCTTTTCCCCCAAGATCAGGAAAAAAGCACGGTTAGCACTGTTATTCAACGTAGTGCTGGAAGTTTTAGCAGTGCAATAAGGCAAGAAAAATAAATTAAAGACATAGAGATTAGAAAGGAGGAAGTAAAAACTGTCCCTATTTGCAGATTACATGTTTGTCTACATAGAGAATTTCAAAGAATCTACAAAAAGAGGAGGCTGGGCACAGCGGCTCTTACCTGTAATCCTAGCACTTTGGGAGGTGTAGGTGGGAGGACTGCTTGATATCAGGAGTTTGAGACCAGCCTGAGTGAGAGTGAGACCGTATCTCTGCAAAAATTTAGAAAAAATTAGCCAGGTGTGGTGGCGCGCACCTGTAGTCCCAGCTACTTGGAGGCTGAGGCATAAGGATTGCCTGAGTTCAGGAATTTGAAGTTGCCGTGAGCTATAATGGTGCCATTGCACTCTAGCCAGGGTGACAGAATGAGACTCTGTCTCAAAAAAATGAAGTTAAATAAAAAAGAAAAAGAAAAAATAAAATGAAATGCATAGGTATAAATCTAACACAGCATGTATAGGATCTATATGCTGAAAACTATAGAATGCTGATGAAAGAGATCAAAGAAGACCTAAATAAATGGAGAGATGTACTGTGTGCATGAACCAGGAGGCTCAGCATAGGAAAGATGTCAGTTCTCCCCTAATTGACCTATAGATTTAATATAAGTCCTAGCAAATCACAGCAAAATTTTGTGTGGACATAGACAAGCTTATGCTAAAGTTTATATGGAAAGGCACAGGACCTAGAATAGCTAAAATAAAATTCTGAGAAAGAAGAATCAAGTGAGAGGAGTCACTGCACCCAATGTCGAGGCCCATTCTGTGGCTGCAGTAATCAGTACAGTGTGCTACTGGTGCAGAGACAGACACATGGGCAAACGGACCAGAAAACCCAGAAATGCACCCATGCAAATACGCACTACTGATTTTTGACAAAGTTGAAAAAGCAATTCAATGAAAGAATTAGTGCTGGAATAATTGAACACCCACAGGCAATAAAATGAACCTCAACCAAAGTCTCCTACATTATTAAAAATTTAACTCAAAATAGATTACTGGCTTCAATGTAAAATATAGAATTATAAAACTTTTAGAAAAAAACTTAGGAGAAAATCCTTGAGACCCAGGGCTGAGGAAAAAATTCTTAGATTTGACATCAAAAGCATAATTCATGAAAGAAATAATTGGTTAAACTGGATTTCATCAAAACTAAAAATTTGTGTTCTGTGAAAGAACCTATGAAGAGGATGAAAAGACAAGCTACAGACAGGGAGAAGATATTAAATATTTGCAAATGACACCTCCAACAAAGAACTTGGGTCTAGAATATAAAGAAATCTCAAAACTCGACAATGAAAAACAATCCAACTAGAAAATGGTCAAAAAACATGAACAGACGTTTCACTGACGAAGATAAGCTAACGGCAAATAAGCAGGTGAAAACGTGTACGTCATTTTAATCATATGGGAATGCAAATTAAAACTCCTATGAGATATCACTATATTCCTATCAGAATGGCTAAAATACATAAATATTAATAAAGTATAATGCTGACAAGGAGAGAACCTGGATCACTCATATATTGCTGGTGGGTATGTAAAATGTTACAGCCACTCTAGAAAAAAGAAAAGATGTTTCTTAGAAAGCTAAATGTGTGCTTACTCTACAACCCAGCAATTACACTCTTGGGTATTTACTCTCTGAGAAATGAAAGTTACATTCCCACAAAACATGTGAGTGTTCATAGCTGCTTTATTCATGATAGCCAACAAGTGGAAACAACCTAAGTGTCCTTCAGTAGGTGAATGCTTAAAGAAACCATGGTGCATCCATACCATGAAACACTACACAGTAGTGAAAAACAAAGAACTGTTGATACTCACAACAACTGGAATATTGAGTTAAAGAAATCAATCTTAAAAGGCTGCATACTGTAGGATTCCTTTTATATACCATTCTTGATATGACAAAATTATAACAATGGCAATCAGATCAGTGTTGCCAGGAATGATGCACAGAAAAGAGAAAGCAGTGGATGTGGCTATGAAAAGGTAGCCTGCAGGACCCTGTGAAGGAACTTTTCTGCATCCTCACTGTGGCAGTGGTCACACAAATCTACGCATATGATAAAATTGCATAGAACTAAACACATGAACATGTGCACACACACACACAAGTGACTGCATGTAAAACTGGTGAAAACTAAATAAATTCTGTGGATTATACCAACATTATTTTTCCTGGTTGGGATGCTGTTAAATGTTATGCACAATGTTACTTCTAGGAGAAACTGGGTAAAGGGTGTGAATGGGATCTCCAAATTATTTCTTATGACTGCATTATTATAATTGCATTCTTGCAAATGAATCTATATTTTTATGTCAAATAAATTAGAAACAAAGAAATAAAACAAATATCTATGCATGCATAATTTTATTAAGAAATGGAGCAAAATATTGGTATCTCTATGTTGCAAGGGCTCTGGGTGAAAGAACAGTCTTTCCATTTTTATGTATTTTAGAACAAGTATAATGAGGATGGCTGATTTTTATAATGCAAGAACTGCTAACCTAAAGAGTAATTCAGACATTTAAGAACACTATACAGGTATCAGCACAGTCCACTGAGAAGTAAAATATCACATTGTACTCAGTGGCAGATCTCCTCTCCTTCTTATTATTCTAGCTTTTACAGGTATCTACAGGAAAGCAAATTATTTGGGGGAATTAAGACTTGCAATTTAACTTGAGCTAGGTTAAAACTTGTCTGTTCTTTTCTCTCCCTCCTGCCTCAATATTGTAACAAAACCACTTCTTAAGAATATTTAGTAATTTAGACATTCCACTAATTCACATTCTCCATCTCAGCTGGTGATCCAAGTGTGTGAAGTTTTTTTGACAACTTTCTCATTGGGAGTGTATTTTAAACTTCAACATGTTGCTCCACATCGCCCTGACCCTGAAGTTGTGATTTAGTGTTTTAATTGCAAGCTCCCCTTTGTGGGCATTATGGAAAGGCTGTTTAATTTGTTATGGGAGTGGTCACAGTTTCTAACTGTGAACAAAAGTGGAAGCATGGGGAGAAACAGGGCCTCCTCCTGTGTATCATGTGAGTGGGAGATGGGAAATGAAAGGAGGAGCTCTGGACCACAGACGGCAGTGTTGTGCAGGGACGCCGGGCGGCAGGGGGCCTGAGGGCCTGGCCAAGAGGATGGTCAGCACCACCAAGAGCAGAGCAGCACCCGTGCACTGAGACCACATACAGGTGCTCCAAGAACAAGGCTGAGGAAGGAACCAGGGGACGGCCCAGTTTCCTAGTCTGCTAAGGAGATAATCAGAGACCTTGAGTCCAGACTGTGTAAGGCTTCTTTGGCCATTCTGCCAGACAGATATCTTCCAGACATATACTGGAAAAATGCTACCTCAGGCCATGATCCAGCTGGGAATACTTCTTGCATAAGTAGTGTGTGTTGGGGGTCCCCAAGAACACCCCCAGGATGGATGATTCACTAGGAGAACTCATAGGACTGGACATATAGTTGAACTCATGGCTATTATTTATTACAGCAAAATCATATGTAAAAAATACATATATACACACATATCACACACCCCTCTCTCTCTCTCTCTCACACACACACACACACACATACCACACACATCACACATACACATCACTCTCTCTCTCACCACCCTCCCCGCACCCCCCGAAACACAAAATGCAAAATCAGCAAAGGGAAAAGGGGCACAGGCTGAAGTCCAGAGGAAACCAATGGCAAGTTTCCAAGAAACCTCTCTCCATGGAGCCATGCGGGACACCCTTAATTCCCCCAGCAACAAATTGTGACAACACTGTGACATGTTGTTTACCAGGGATGCTCAATAGACACTCAGCATCCAAGGTTTTTACTGGGGGCTGGTCAGATAGGCACCCTCTGCCTAGGATGTATCAAATGTCAGACTTTCAGAAGGAAAGCAGGTGTTCAGCATAAAACACCTTGTTTGCATGCCTGGTTCGGGCACAGTGAGCACCTTATCGATGAGGGAGTGGTGGGAACCCTCCCCTGATCCAAGTTCCCGAGGATGCCAGCCAAGACCTCCTTTCCAAGGGGAGCAGTCTCGGGCCTGCCGTGTTAACTTTTTTCTGCACATGGTGCCCCGTGATAAGGTTTATGCCCTTCCTGACTGCGCTGCTAAGAAGAGGGAAGATAAAGCGAGGTGGTGGTGCTGGGGGGAGCAATGCCAAGGCATCCAGAATTAGAGGGAACGCAGGAGACACGCAGACCTTGCAGCACAAGTAGGAGTGGACTCTGAGGGGAGGACTTCCGGTTGAGGGTGACAATGTGGGCACCCGCGCTGATGCTGCTCCCTCTTCAAATCCTACTGAAATGACTAGAAGGAATAATAAAAGGGAATAAGTCTGCAATGGCATCGGCAGTGGGAGAGGAGCCATCAGATTAATTTCTGGAGAATGGAAAGCACGGCATGAAATTGGGATGAAATGGATGGGTTAACCAGCTGTGGTCTGATTGTGCCCCCCCACAATTCACTCATGAAGCCTAATCCCCAAGGTGATTGTCTTAGGAGATGGGGCCTTTGGGAGGTGATTAGGTCACGAGGGCTCTGCCCTCCTGGCTGGGATTAGTGCCTTGTGAAAGAGCTGCCTCGAGCTGCCTCGCCTCTTGCACCGTGTGCGGACACAGCGAGAAGGTGCCATCTATGAACCGGGAAGTGGGCCCTCACCAGACACTGGGTCTGCCAGCACCTTGATCTTGGACTTCCCAGCTTCCAGAACTGTGAGAAATAAATTTGTGTTGTTCGTAAGCTACCCACTTTAAGGTATTTTATTACAGCCTGAGCTAAGACACAAGCTGAGTGGACACAGCTGGAGTGGGGAACTGTTTCTCCTGCATGACTCTGGAGGGACGCTGGGTCACCGGCACTGGGAGTGGAAGAGGCATTTGGGCAGAGAGTCGGGCGTTTCCATAAAGGTCTGCCCAATAGCGGGACAGCCGGCTTCCCAAATCAGAGCACCTGACCACAGCACTGGCATCTGCCACCGCTCCGGAAACCTGCTCTGGGAAGAAAGCTTAACCGCCTGCCCGGGGAGAGCTTGGTCCCGGGGGTGAGAGACTGAGACCCCTGAGTACACAGCTTATTGCTGCGGAGGGGTCAGCCTGCCTGCTTACCATCGGTCAACACACCCTCCTGTTTTGGAATCCTGTTAGTCGACACGCCCTGGGTTGGACCCAGAGTTTAAGGCCGCCAAGCATCCAGGGGTGATACCTACATGATGACGGGTGGTGGTGCTGGCTACCTGCATTGGGCCACGTGGCCTCCTACTTGTGTGTTGGGATTGGCCCACCCTGGGGAGTCCACCCTCCTCTCGCTGGATTCTGCTTTGATTCTCCTTACTGATGTAGAGATGGAAATTTCAGGAGACTAGAGGGTAGAAAGTGGCCAATGAGTTTCACAATGTTCTGCTATTACCTACAGTACCTTCAGCCCCTACCTGAGGGTGAAACTCTTCTGTGATTCTGAAGTGCTGGGGCTGTCATCCCATGACCGAGGAGATGTGCTGTAGAGTTTCTGCAGGCCTTATGTGTTTTCCTTTAAGCATGATGGAAGGTTTCTTGACCCTTTCATTATTTCCAGGGGGCAGAGGTTGTAGGCCCTTGGTGAAATTTGATTACACCCTCCACCAAATCCAATTACTACCCACACCCATGAAATCCCATTATAACTTTCTTTTGCTTCATTAGAGATACTCCAAGACAGGCCCCTTCCTAATCTATTCTGGTAGATTTCCTAAAGAATGTCAGTAAGAAGCTTTGCATATATTGCTCATTACCCCACAGTGCAAATATGCAAAAATGCAAATGACCTACCATTAACTTGCTTAAAAACCAAGTAGGGACTCCTCCTGAGTGGTCTGGATGGCTTCTGTTGCAGAGACTTCTGTCTCGAAACTGCTGATGGCAAGATGTGTGCCTGCTAACTGGGAGCCTGGCGGTGATACCACCAAGCCCAATGTTCAAAAGAGCAAAGGATATTTTTCCAAGCAGAAGTGAGCACTGGCTTGTTTTAATGCTGGGCTGCAGTGTGCAGCCGTGGGAATGAAACTTTTTTTGTGTTTAAAACACTCAACCTTAGACTCAGCCAAGATGTGGTGTGGGACACGACAGGCCTTCCTGCGGGGGTTGGGAAGGCCAGCTTTTCTTCCCCGGGGGAGAATGCCTGAGCTGTGCTGTGGGGCAGGCCAGCTGATGTGTGCCATGTACCAGCAGTGGGGCATCGGCCCGGTGATACTTTGTACTTTCTATTAAATTGGAACTGAGGGAGGAAAAAAAGACCAAGCAGATATCTTTTTTCCTATAAGAAAGCTGATTCCTTGGGGATTTGAGACCCTGCAGTGTATTTTCCTAAGGTTATTCGTAGATTCAGCAATCAAGCATCAACAGATATTTTTGTTTTGTTTTTCTGGTTTCCAACTTTTACAATGAAAATTTTCAGACAGAAACTTCAAGACAAAAGTTGAAAGACTAATACAATGAACATCTGGACATACTCTCCACCTGGTTTCGTCCCATTTTAACACTTTTCCATATTAACGTTTTCTCTTTTTTACCCTCTAAGTGTCTGTGTGAGTGCACGTGAGTGTGTGTATGTGCATGAAACCATTTGAAAGGAAATTATAGACATCAAGATATTTCATCCCTAAAAACGTCAACAGTCATTTTCTAAAACTAAGGACCTTTTCTTATAAAACCACAATACCATCATCACACCTAAGAAAATAAGCAATAATTCCATAACATTATCTAAAAGGATGACCGGACATTTAAGGAAAAATCAACAGCATGAAAAAGAAGGAAAAAAATGAACAAACAGGGTAACTGACACTGGAGGAAGCAAAACAAAGAAACAAAAACTAATCAGCTACCCTAAGGATTTGTGATGTGACATTGTAACCGTAAAACAAGAACAGCCTGCTATGAGAAAGGAGCACTCAGAGAACCATAACGTGCCTGGCAAATTAAAGGTATACTCTTGCAAAATAAAAAAAAAAAATCCAATATAAGGGCTAAAGAACAAATTTGAGAAAACTTCCCAGAATGGCCATCAGAAAGACTAAAAGATGGAAAATTAACGGGAAAAACTAAGAAGTATGGATGATTGATCTAGGAAATCTATAACATTCCCAGAGAGGGAGCAGAGGATATAGAGAGGCAGGCAAATTGGAGAAATAGAAGAAAGTTCCCCAGAGCTGAAGAAAGACAAAAGTCTTGAGGTTGGCAAGACCCACCAGAAAAGGTAAAAGCCTGAAAACAACCTGGAGAATTTCAGAGCATCGAGACAAAGAGAGGGCTTCAAAGCCTTAGGCTGCAAACACATCTGTGTACTTACTGTGGGATCAGAGATTGACCACAGACCTTTCTGCAGCACTGAAGGATGGAACAGTGCTTCTGAATTCTAACATACTCCTACATCCTTGGAGCTCTTGTTCAAATTCAGATTCTGGGGTTGGGGAATTCTGCATTCCCATCGCTCTTCTAGGTGATGTTGTGGCTACTGGTTTGTGGACTGCAATTTAAGTGGCAAAGATCTTTGGAGCAATGCCTTCCAAATTCTGAAGAAAGTTATTTTGAATGTAAAGGTTTACAGCTAGCCAAATTATTGATTAAATATGAGGCAAAATAAAGACAGATATTCAAATGCACAATAAATTAACCTGGCCATGCCTTTTCTGAGAAATGTTACTTGTGGAGGAACTACAGAAAAACATTAAAGAAATTAAGAATTTAAAAGACATGTGTGCTTCCTGGAACTGACCCAAGAGGAGTATGTGTAAAGAAACACCTGGATGGTAGCAACGTGACAAGCCCAAAAAACAATTAGTCCACATTAGAACAGGCAGCCAGAGAGATCAAAAGAATGACTTTAAGAAGGAGATGAATTCTGTTCAACAAAAAGACGCAAGAAGATTTTAGTGATAGGATGGAAAAGGCATGTTTCTTCTTGAAACAAGAGAAAGCAAAGTCCATTAAGACTCCAGGAAAAACAAAATCACTCAAGAAAAGCATGCCCCAGCTACGGAGCAAACTGAAACGTGACATGAGAATCTATTTGACCTTGACACTTGGAAAGTTCTCCTTCTAGCAGAACAAAAACTATTTAAAAATGATTACTTCTAGAATGAGGGCCTGGAGGTAAAGGATTGAGTAGGAGACTTTTACTTTTTAAGATCATTCAATATGGTTTTGAATTTTAAAAAATCAAGTATATTTAAAACTATTAAAAAAAATAATTTGTCCCTTAACTATAAAAGCAGCATAGGGAAGAGAAGGAATGAAGAGTAACAGAGAAAGGAAGGCCTTTCCCAGAGAACAAAGGCCCATGTGTGGCATGCTCAGGCACACCCCCCTGGTCCCCCAGCACACTTGCTGTCTCCGCTCCCACCATGGGGGAGAATTCCAAATTCTTCCCCCAGACAAGCAGGACTTTAGGTGCTTGAATGAGACCCTGGGGCCAGTCCAGGTAAGGCAGTGGGTGTGCACTGGACCTTGGGCTGAAGAACTTGAACTCCTTTTGTGCCAGGAAGGATCTGCATAGTGAACCTAGAGGAACATTCTCACTGTGCCCCAGGCCTCTGGCTGTAGGTGAGCCCCAGTGGCCAGCAGGTGAAGACTCTGAGGCCAGAGGGAGAAAGTGCAGATACCCCTAAAACCAGAGGTGAAGGTTGGGTCCCCCCAATCACATGGCCGTGGAGTGCTAGTCTTAAAGTGTCTAAGAGCTGGATGGCAACAACAGGGATGCCAGGAGTGGCTGGTACAGCGGGTGACAGGGTCATAGGTGACAGTTCTGCTTCCCTGAAAGATCAGCTGCCTTCCTAAAGAGAAAATAAGGGAGGGCTGAGTCCACGCAGAACCAGGTGCAAACGGTTCAAAGGACCTTTCTCCAGACCTACAGATGGGGAAAGAATCATCTCTGATGATGGCAGAAGAAATTAGGGGAGGTGTACAAGTGTGTGAAATGGGGCCAGAGAGGCTGGCAGAGGCCTGGCCAGGGAAGGCTGTGAGGGCCGCGGGGTGGGGGGAGGCGAAGAGTGGGCCTGGGCCCATGTCTCAATCTGCAGAAGGGTGGTGGTGCCCAGGCCAGCGTGGGACTGTTGGAAATGGAGCGAGGAGGAGGCCTGGAGGATCTGTTTGGAGCACAGAATTGATATGATGCATTTCCAAAGTGTGATCGTTTATTTGGGGGAATTTGGAGAAGCTTTGGGATGATTTTGATTTTGTTCATTTTTTGGAATTTGGAGGGGCTTTGGGAAGATTTTAGAAAAGCTGACCAAGGTAGTTTAAACAGACGAGTTCTGTTTTGTTCTTTCTAAATCCATTGACCCGTACGCAAAGCTGGCATTCATTTTTTCAGAACCAGATGTTGCAGCATCTAAATATTTAAAGCTGTCCTCAGGGACTCCACGTGTGAGACTCTGGAGAAGGGGCCTTCTGAATCTGCGCCGCTTGTTTGTCTTTACTTCTCCACTCCCCAAAGTCATGCCTTTGTCTTCTACATGGATTCTGAGTTTTGCAACAAGTTTTAGCATTGTTTTTCAAGTTGGGGGTCTGTGAGTTCTTGACAAGAATGTGCTAATTGTGCATTTTAATTTTGATGCTCATCTGAACAAAAATAGTCTAAGTGCTATATGTAGATCATCGCGATAGCAACCGCGTAACCAGAGACCGTGGATTGTGTTGCATTTGCAGCCCTTTGGTACCAGATAACAGCACCTCGATCATCAGGAACCTATGAGGAAAGAACAGATGTAAGTTTTCTATGATTAAAAGAGTGTGTTTAGCGAGGGCCAGGGGATGGTATGATGTGCTGCCTGAGCAGGTGTCTTAGTCCATTGGTGCTGCTATAACAGAATACCGCTGGGCAATTGGTAAAGAGCAGAAATTTATTTCTCACAGTTTGGGAGCTGGGGGAGCCCATGATCCAGTTCCCTGGTGAGGGCTGCTTTCTGCTTCCATGATAATGCCTTGAATGCTGCATCCTCCCATGGCGGAGGGCAGTGGAAAGGCAAGCAACGGAATGCTTCATGAAGCCTCTTTGTAAAGGGCTGCTTCCTCGTGGCCTCATCACCCCTTAAAGACCCCACCTCTTAATACTACCATGTTGGCCACACCTGACTTTTGGAGGGGACACATTCAAATCATAGCGGAGGGGTTTGCAGGCCACAGAGAGAAGTGGGGGAGGAGGGCCTCTTTCCCCAGCCCTCAGGGGTATAATCCCCCCCTATGAACCCACACAGGCCAGAAAGGACCAAGTTCATGCTGTCAAACACAGTCCGCCACATGCTATTAGGGCTGTCAATTTGAATCTCATTGGTTTTGTAGTTTTGCTTGTATTTAATTTCATAGTTTATAGTTGAACAAGAGCTATAAACATAAGGTGTTTATATCTAGTTTTATGTTTGAACATGTTTAAGTAACATTATAATTTGAAACAACTTAAGTCAACATTGGGGGTTAAGGAGAATTTTTTATTCCTTCAAAAGGGTTTACATATTACTCAAGTTATAAAAAACTAAATAAGATTTATTTTTTAACATTCTCCTCATTGCCATTTAAATATTTATTTTTTTGCAGATTTAGGATTTCAGTTACTTTCTCTTTTCAATAAAAAAATAACTTCACAAGTCACATCTTTCCCAGCTACACTGGACAGTGTTGTTGTTGTTAGGGTGTCAGGAGGGGACTGGCACGTGTGTGCTGCGGGGAAGCTTGCTGGCAGTGAGGGAGATACGGGGGCAGAGGGCTGGGGAGGTGGGGGATGGGAAAACCTGGGAACAGCAGCAGCAGCCCCGTCCACACTGGGGCAGGTGAGCACATTAGCATTAGGGGTTCAATCTGGACCCAGTTGCTAGTGAGGTTATCAGTCAGGACACCTTTGTCTGCTTGTCATACATACCTGTCTAAAGTGGCTAAACACCTGCCGTCCTCCTTGGTGACCCCAGGGCTGGCTCAGAGGCCTGTGTGTCCTTGAATCCCTGGCATCTCTCCTGTGTTCAGCTCCTCTGACACGGGAGCAGTTCCCGGTCATCTCAATGGTGTCTTAAAACAGCTACCATGGTTCTAGGGGGGAGACTTCAGCTGAGGTCCTCTCAAGTCCCGTTGGCCAGGTCAGTGCCTGTGCCCCAGTGCACGAGAGGCTGGGGGTGAGCAGCTGGCATTTCTACCTCTTTAGTGAGAGGTTTGGTCCAGAAAGAAAAGTCTGAGTGGGGCTTGGGGACCGGTGCTCCTCAGCTGGCCTCCACGGTTCAGGGTGCACTGGGCCAGAAAGCGGTGATGGGAAGAGGGCAGAGGTGGGGCAGGGCACACTCCCCAGCTCCTCATGCCAGCTGCATGGGATCCTCAGACCAGGCCCACACCAGGGGTCACCAGATCAATTGCCTTCAGGGCCAGGCAGAGCCTGAACCGCTGCAGCAAGCCCCTGAGTCTTAGGGCTCTGCGGGGGCTGGTGCACACAGAGGGCCTTTGTCCCTGCTCAGGGGGGCTGAGAACGTGGGTTCAGGCTTCCAAGTTTTCAACAGAAGGTAAGCACACAATTTGTTTTTAATGAGAAATGGCAGAGGGCGGGTGTGAGGTGGGGGAGCCACAGAGCCTTGTATACAGTAGGTGCAAACTCCTAACCCTAGACCCTGGAAAGTTTCTACTCCAGACAACATGGCCCTAGAGGCGATGGGAGGAGTTGGTGTCCCTCCCTGTGGAGAAGTGAGGACTGGGCGAGCATTTCGAGTTCTCTTCCTAGGGCTGATGAGTTCCTGGGAGTTCGCCAAACTTAGGGGGCATAAAACCAACCACTTGGTTGAGCCCATGGACTCTGTGGGTCAGAAATTCTGACAGGAGACAGCAGAGATGGCTCAGCTGGTGGCCTCCTGCCTCTCCAGACTGGCCTGGGGGCTGAGACCATCGCTCAGCTACCCACTCCCCGAGTAAAGGCGGCTCTGCAGCCACAGCTGAGGCACTGCTCCAGCCTTCCTGCTACCCTGCCTCTCCACGCCTCTGTGCCTCTAAAGGCACTCTGTGCCCGGCCATGAATGTCCTTGCTGCCCCTCCCGTTCTGTCTCAGATTCAGAATTTACGTCACATAGGCCCCTGTCTGCGCCTACTGAGCTTTGGGTTCACTTCTGTCACCTGATCACATTATACTGTGCTGCCGTCTGTTCCTGCCCGGCCCCCTGCACGCCATGGGTCCCCGCACTATCTTTGTATCCCCAGCGCTCAGCACAGAGCCTGGCATACAGTAGATGCAGCTTAGGTGTGGAATTACTAAGAGCAGGGACTCTGGGTTAAAGCCCCAGCCCCACCACTTCCTGGCTGCGTGACTCTGGCAACTGGCTTAAGCTCTCTGGGTCTCAGTAGTCTTGTGTGGACAATGGGGTGATTCTGTTAACTACCTGAAGTTGTCATGAGGATTAAATTAGTTGTTCCATATAAAGAGTTTGGAATAGGGTTTACCCTTAGTATTGGTAAGTGCTCAAAGAAAATGGCTCTTGCCACTATCAGTTGTTGAATAAATGAATGAACAAATGCATGGAGGGCATCTGTTCTTTAAGGCTCGGGTCAAAAGCTCCCTCCTCCGTGAGGCTTTCCCGGAGCCTCACAGTGAGGGGATCTGCTTCTGACTTGCTGTGCTTCTGTGCCTGTTCCTCACGGAGGCCACATAGCTGTGTGTGCAAAGGCTCGTCTCTGTCCGGCCCAGAAGCTCCTGCAGGACAGACAGATCTTAGTATTTTAGCCGTGTTTTTAGCCCGCCACCCTCAATGTAGACAGTAGGTGCCTTACACACGGTAAGTGCTCCATAAATGTGGGCAGAATGAAGGAGGCAAACCACAAAGGAGGGAACCACTTTATTTTCTAACTGGAAAGAGACACTAAGAAGAAAAGTTCAGTTCGGTCCAGATTTAACTAAAAACAACAACAAAAACTAATCATTCTTAAGTTCAACCAAACTGTGCATGAATTTTTGCTGGGCCTAAATCACTGCTTCACATCCATCCATCCTCTTTAGTTTGAAGTTCAAATCCATGTTTAAGGCCCAGCAATTACTCAGAGCATCTTACATGTTGGTGTACGTGTTAATTTAAATAGTCCTTCCTCTCCTCTCCTCTGCTGTCTTCCATCCATCCAACCCTTCCCTTCCCGCCTCCTTCTCTTCTCCCCCCCTCCCCTCCTCTCCATCCTCTACCCTCCCTCCCTCCCTCCGTCTCTTTCATTTCGTCTAGCCAGGGAATTTTTATAGATTCTCTTCACAGAAATCCTGTCTTGACGGGATGTCCAGCATCTGAAAGAGGTGCAACGTTAAAACGCTTGGTGCAGAATCATGTCCACTTGGTCTTTTCTTCATCCTTGCACCCCTGGGCGACCCCTGAGCTGCCCCTCAGGAACCTAGCTTGCCAGATGGAACAAATAAACACACAGGACACCCAGTTGCCTTTGTATTTCAGGTAAAGAGCAAATAGTGTTTTAGTGTAAGTATGTAGGTATAGGTGTCCACATAGTCACTGGGTGTCCTTTATTTTACCTGGCAATCCTGTTGGAATCCCTAGGGCCAGGGCCAGCCTCATGGCATGAGACCTGTCCTGTGGCACAGGGCCCCACACTCAGAAGGGCTCATGCTTGGTTTAATGCTCTGTTCTCACCATCTTAAAATTCTTATTAATTTCTGAACAAGGGGCCCTACATTTTCATCTTGCACTGGGCCCCACATTGTGTAGCTAGTCCTGCCTAGGGCTGTTTGGAGCATGATTTGGGACCCAGTGCCATAAATATTGCCACTTTGAACTGATCTATTACCCTATGTGGTACAAACCCAAGTGCGGCCCCACTGCCTGGATCCAGGATGGATATCTGGTGGTTTTTCCTTAGGAATTGTATTTTTCTATTCTAATTGGCTCTAAATGTTTCTGCCTTGGCAGCAAACCTCACTTGTTAGACTTTTTAATCCAAGTCTCACTGTACCTAGTATAAATCAGTGGAATACTTAGTGTGTAGAAATGCTAGTGGTTTCGTAGATGCCTTGAAAAGCGATTTGACCTAAAAAATAACTTTTATTGGTGTTACATAATCAGTGCTGCGTGATGGATATGATATTCATTATAAGTGCATGTTGATGATGTCATCATTCTGCACAATTGCTGAGACTCATAGTTTCCAAATGTTGGCTGTAGATTAACTTGATTCCTCCTGCAGATGGGATCTGTTTTAAAAGAAAAGAACATGGTTCTTCTGACTGTTCAGTTCTGTTAAGAAAGGGGCTCCTGAGCAGGTGTGTAAGAAAATAAAGAGTATTCACATGCAGAAACAAACTGGGTAAAGAGCCACAGAAATGCCACCCAAAATCACCTAGAAGGAAATAGTATCACAAGTTGTCTTAAGAAAATCCGGTATAAATAAAATACCAGGTTTAGATAAGGATGTAATCACTTGTATTGCAAAAAATAATGTTTCACTTTACAAAAGGATCTACTTCTAGGTCCATTTTAAATAATAAAATCTCTACAAAAACTAAAACATTTAATGAATAAAAATGTTATTGAGTTTCCTGGTTTTGATAGTCACTATTGTTGTGTGAGAGATCACTTTTGGGGGAATCTGGGTGATGTCTGGAGAGAACCTCTCTGTGCTATTTTAACTTTGCAATTTCTGTGAGTATGTAATTATTTTAAAATAGAGATTTTTAAAATGTGTCTATGTATATAGATATACACAAACTACATAGTATATTATAATATATTCAGGAACATATCCATGAAGTGAAACAGGTACATCTTCATTGCATGCCCAGTCTAGGTGGTGACCGATCTATCTTTACCTCCCCCCGGTAATTTATCAAATAAAGCACTGAATCTAGATACAGTGATGCCCAAATCCCATGATAGCTGACAGCTTCAATCACTTAATCTTTCAGCAATGGGCCATCAACAGCAGAAAATAAACTCATTTTTAAAATCATGTTTCCTTGTCTCATGACCTAGAAAAGGAGAAAAGATCTGAAATGAGTAATCTGCTTTTGTGATATTAGCCAAGACCCAATTTATCTCCCTTTTCTCTTAAGTTTAGCACCTGAACTTGATGATTATATCATTCTAATTTTAATTCTAGTTAGAGTGAGTTCATTTTCCCAATTTAAGTTGCTTAAATGGAAAAGGTGGAAGTAGTGACAGAAGTTAAAAGAGATTATCAAGGAATTGAACATACTGCATAAAATATTGAGAATAGGAAAGGGATTTATTTATCCATTCACTCATTCAGCTCCCAACTCTGTGTCCTACATTGTCTGATGGTATGAGGATGAACACACTCTGACCTCCAGGCACTCCTATTCCAGGCTGCAGAAAGTTAAGAAGCCAAGAAACAAGTTGTTGTGCTCTGTAATCACCAGGTAGCAATAAATGCTATGGAGAAAAATAAAGTAAGGTAAAGCTATGTAGGGGCAGGAATCAGAAAAAGCAATTTGTTAGTGCTTGGAGTGATGTTGCTTTTGTAGCAAGAGAGATAGAGTTAGAGCCATCATAAATTTAATTGGTTAGCAAAAGCAAAAAATGTAAATGTTAATCCTAGTGTTGTGTTACTTAAACAACTTGAATGTTATACCATTTTAATTTCAATTCTAGTTAATGTTAGTTCATTTTCCCCAATCCTGGCAGTGTTTGATTTTTGCACTTACTTTGTATAGCGGCAGTCTTAAAAATGTTCATGTTCTTTGGCCCGTAATACGGTGATTTTCAATCCCACTGGACCTAATGCCCTCTTTTTGACAATAAATATTTTGTAACACTCCCTTTACTATCCAGAAATAAAATCATGGATCTCATAACCTATCTAGAGACATACTTTCAAGAATTCAAGACAATACTTCAAGGAAACCAAAGGAAAGTGATTTATAATAAAGTAAACACAAACACAGCAAGACATAACCATGCATGCATCTATACACAGAATTACCATGGCAACCTCAAATGCTGACTGAGGCCCAGGCTTATGGATGAGTCACAACCAGGAACATTGCAGGTTGCCATGGCAACGGGAAAGGAGAGGATGGCTGAGACACTCGTGCACTGGCCTAACCTGCACCTCCAACTTCAAAGGGGCAGAGGAGTTTAATCCTTCCAAGGGCTTGGGACTGGGAGAACCTGAAACCTTTGGTGGAACTGAGTTGGGCCTGGGCACTCAGTGGCCTGCATGCGTTTGACTGCACAGCCATTTGACACTGGGCATGGTGCAGTTCTCCATTGGTTGAGACTGCCCCAAGCATTGCACGGCTGGCTCTACCCACCAATGCCAATAAAACTCTCCCAGGCAAAAATGCCTGGTCGGGTTTTCAGCATCCCACTTGTAGGTGGGGTGACACTCTTCAAGAACTTCTGTATCGATGAACAGAAACTTTTCCAAAGAAGACAGAATAATGGCCAGCAAACATATTAAAAAATGCTCAACATCTCTAATCATTAGAGAAATGCAAATCAAAACCACAATGAGATATCACCTAACCCCAGTGAGATTGGCCTCTAGCAAAAAAATCCCAAAACAACAAATGCTGGCGAGGATGTGGAGAGACAGAAACACTCTTACACTGCTGGTGGGACTGCAAATTAGTGCAACCTTTGTGGAAGAGAATTTGGAGATTCCTCAAAGAGCTAAAAATAGAATTACCATTTGATCCAGCAATAGCTTTATTAGGCATCTATCCAAAAGAGCATAAAACATTTTATTATAAAGACATCTGCACCCGAATGTTTATGGCAGCACAATTCACTATTGCTAGGTTGTGGAAACAACCCAAGTGCCTGTCAATTCATGAGTGGATTGTTAAAATTTGGTATATGTTTACAATGGAATATTACTCTATTTTAAGAAATGACAATGAGCTAGCACTGCTTATATTATCCTGGATTAAGCTTGAACCCATTATTCGAAGTGAGGTGACACAAGACTGCAAGGATGGGCCCCACATGTACTCGCCATCAAATTGGTACTGACTGATTAATACTACGGTGCTCAAATGGTGGTGATGTTCACTAAGGATTCGGGGGGTGGAGGGTAGACCCACATCTGAGGGATAGGGTGAGCACTGTGGAAGGGAGGGGAATGCTTGAAATGTAGTTGGGGAAGGGAATTAGGGATCTCAAAAAGGGGAAGGAAATCCCCTAAAATTGAATTAGGTGAATAGCTGTGCAACTTGGTAAATTTACTAATAATCATTGAATTGTACACTTAAAATGGAGTAAAGACATGATATGTAAAAAAAATAAAGAAAAAAAAGAAAAAAAAAAAAGAACTTCTGTATCAAGCAAGCTCATGGGGATTTATTCTAGGGTAATAATCCAGGAAAGGATGATGCTATTTGTCTGACTATATTGACATCAAGGTTATTATGACAGTGAAAAATTGGAAACAGCCTAAATGTCCAGCCAAATGGAAATGTGTAGTTAGCTATGATTGATCAAAGTAAATTATACAGCCATTAAACATACAAATAGAATCCTATAGAGCAATGCAAACCAAAAATGTCATGTGTGACATACTGTTGATTGAAATCATATTAATATATAACATTTTATATGATTTATGTAAAAACATGCATGTATATGAAGCAAAGAAGAAATATTGTGAATTGACAGTTGAAAAAGAATGAATCAGCTATCTGTTGATTTGTAACAAACCACCCCGAAACTTAGTGCCTAGAGACAAATTTGTTAGCTCATGATTCTGCAGTTCTGCAGTTTGGGCTCTGCTCACGCAGTGTGGTTCTTTAGCTGGCCTTGCCTGGACTACTCATGCTGCGGCAGCAGCACTTGGGACCCTGGAGGGGACAGGCTGGTCCAAGGTGGCCTCGCTCACACATCTAGCAGTTGTTGCTGTCAGCTGAGCCTTTCCCTGCAGCGGGCTAGGCATGGACAGATGTCCATGGAACAAACCTTTGAAAAAACCTGGAAAAGTATGCAGGATTTTAGGCCCAAATTATAACTTTAAAGCTGCTGAGGGAGGAGATTGATAGAGATTGTTTTATTTGTGTATTTCAATACTATTTCCCAAAGGCCTACTTTACCAGAGATTGCCAGGGACAAAAAAGACAACGGTTCAGCCTTCTGGTCCATGGAAGGCAAGCAGGTTTCCATCTGAAGTGTCAACTAAAATAGTTGGTCCCAGGACCAGTGTTAGGGGCTGATACAGGCAAGAAGAGAGATTGCTGAAAGTAGTTAGTGAAGTTGCCATGGTGGTGTCATAAATGCCTCATCTTTGCCCCTACAAGGATGGGATCTTGTATTCGATTCCTTTCAAGGAGTTTGCTAGTGGCAAATAGACCTTATCTGGCTGCAGTATTTGACGACACTCTGGCATTTTTACATTGGTGAGACATGGCTGATGAGTGATAAACTCTTTGCACAGGTTGTGGGGCGGGAACTGCTGACCCAATGCACCAAACACTATGAAGAAAAACCACTCTCTGGCCTCCTCCAAAACTGGGCTGAGTCTGTGGGTGACAAGCTGAGAACCAGGTATGTATTGCTCAGACCTCTATTGTCACCTTCCCTCAGTGTCTTATCATTGAGCCTGAGTTTACAGAGCCTTGACATAGCACAACTCACTCTTGCTTGAAATTTTAGATATTTGATATATGCAAAAAAATCCATGAATACGTAAAATTAATGGTCATATACCCCCTACCAAACTTAAGAATTAAGGCATTGCTACTTCTCTTCTGTGTACTTGGGTTTTTTCTTATTACTTGTTCACTGTTCCAAGCACTTTACAGGTTTTAACCCTGAAAACCCCATAAGGTAGGTTCTAATTTCCATTTCACATATGAGGAACCGAGGCACAGAGGTTAAGCATTTTGCTCAAGGTCATGGCTAGTGAGTGGCAGAGCTAGGGTTTGAACCCAGACAGTCTGGCTTCAGGATCCATGCTTTTGGTTGTCTTTATTGATCTTTTAGTACTGTCACTTAGCTTTATAAATAAAGCATAATATATATGATATTCTGTAACTTTCTGTTTTCACTCAATGTTTTGTTTCTAAGATTCGTCCAAATTGTTATGTGTAGCAGAAGACCTGCTCTTCACAATGTTTCATAATATTCCATCCCGCCTATATGCCACAATTTCCTCACCCAGTCCAATCTCCAATATTAGTGCACATTTGGGTTGTGTCTGGTTTTTTGATATTTTGCACAAAGCTACTATGAAAAATCTTGTACATGTGTTCTGGGAAATGTGTGCAAGAGTTTGTACAGGGCTTTCAAACTCAAGTAACATTACTTAGAGCAAGAAATACATTTTGCATCATTAAGGATGCCCTGACATCCATTGCACCCCCACCTCAGACACAGCTGGAGGAAACCCTCCCTGAAACAATGCTCACTTACCCTATTTATTAGTACTAATGATGCTCTCCGATATTTGTTAATTTTATTTTTTGAGAATACTGATCTCAGTACTTTAAACTGATTTTATGGCCCTTTAGTAATTTGCAATCTGTTGTTTGAAAACCGCTCTTCTAGGGCATATGTAACTTAAGAGTGAAACTGCTGCTGTGCTGTGAAGTATGCCAATGTTCATCTCTGCTTGATGGTGCTAAATTGTTTTTCCGAGTGTTTGTATAAGTTTACACCCTTACGAGCAGCATGTATCTTGGGGACCCTTATCTTATCTTTATCAACACTTGGTGTTATCAGACTTTTTAATTTTTGTCAATACAACATAAAAAATGATCTCTCACCATGACTTGAAACTGAATTTTCCTTATTTCTATTAATATTAAGAGTGAGCAGGGTTTCACATGTTTGTTTGTCATTTGTATTTCTTCTTCTTTTTCTTTCTTTCTTTCTTTCTTTCTTTCTTTTTTTTTTTTTTTTTTGAGACCTCTGTTGCTCAGGCTGGAGTGCAGTAGCTCATTGCAGCCTCAATCCTCCCACCTCAGCCTTCTGAGTAGCTTGAATTTCTTCTTATATGAAATGCCTGTTCATGTTTTTTGCTCATTTTTCCTTTTCTTTCTCTGTGTGTGTGTGTGTGTGTCTTATTGATTTTAGGGGTTCTTTGTCTTTTGTTGTTTTAACTGCTATAACTATTTTCTCCAAGTCTGTGGCTTTTCTTATACTTTGTGTCTTTTGATTAACATAAATTGTTAAATTATAATTGAATTTATCAATCTTTTATATTCAAAACTTTTTGCATCATCTACTTTGAGGCCATGAAATATATATTTTTTAAAGTTTGGAGGTTTCACCTTTCACATTTAATTATTAAATCCACTGACAATTTTTGTCTGTGGTTTAAGGAAGGGATCTACTATTTTTTTTCTCTCTTAGGGCTTGTCAGCTGTGCTGGCCCTATGTACTGAATTGGCCGTCCTTCCCTAGTGATCTGCATTGCCCTCCTCTGGCATTTATTAAATTTCCCTATGTGTGGGAGTCCATTTGGGGGCTATCTTGTTCCTGTTCTGTTTGTATATTCTTGATCCAACCACCTACCATTATCCTGGCTTTATAATAAAATAATACTGTAGTATTATATCTGAAATATAATTCAGAATTGTGCTGGCTATGCTGTGTCTTTTGTACTTCCATGTAAGTGTTTTAATAAGGTTATCAAGTTCCTCAGAAACAAAACAAAAGGACAAATATTGTAGGAATTCACTTATATGAAGTACCTTGAGTAGTCAGATTTGTAGATATAAAAGTGGAATATTGGCTAAGAGGAGGAGCAAACTATTGTTTAATGGGTACAGAGTTTTGGTTTGGGATGATACGAAAGCTCTGGAGACGGGTGGTGGTGATGGCTGCGCAACAACGTGAATGTGCCTAATACCCTGAGCTGGTTAAAATAGTGAATGTTTTGTGTATTTTACTAGTTTTAAAAACTTATTGGAATTTTTTTTGAAAATGTATTTGATCTATAGATTTGTAGAAAATTTGACATATTTATAAAGCAGATCTTTCTTACAAAGATTTTAGTCTTCCAAGTGTCCTCCAGTGTTTTATAATTTTTTCCGTACATAGTATATCCTTTCATAGATTTATTACTAGTTACTTTATAATTTTGTTATTAAAAGAATATTTTTACATTCTTAAAATTTTTGTTAATTATAATTTAATTTACAAAATTAAATTATAAATTTAAATTATAATTTGTTTATTATACATGCAGTTGACCTTTGTGTATAAATCTGACTGTAAAAAAATTCATTTAAATGTGTCTATAAATTCTTTGGATTTTTTTCCCATAGACAACCATTTACAAATAACAATTTTTTCTTTCTTTCTTTCCAGTTGTTATTCCTTTTATTCTTTTCATGTCTTACTACAAGGGCTAGAACCTCCAATAAAATTTAAATAGAAGCAGTCATAGATGTTCTTTTGTCTTATTGCTATTTTTTTTTTAAAGTAGTTTAGCATTTCACTATGATGAATGACATTTGGTGAAGTTTTTGATAGACAAAATTTACTTTCTAAAGAAGCTCACATATTTTTAAAGTATTTTTGTCATTATTAGTTGAATTTTTTCAAATCATTTTTTTGCATCTGTTGAGATGATCTTATGCTATTTCTTCTTTATTAGTTGATTTGATTAAAAACCTTTGCAGATCTTCTAATGTTAAACTACCCTCGTATGCCTAAGAAACACTCAGTTTTGGTATGCTATATTATCATCTTTTTATCTTCCTGGATTTAGCTTGTTAGTGTTTTAGGGGGCAGGAGAGGGTCATATACTTATTGGCTTCTTATTTTCTATTCTTGTATTTCCTTGATTTAGATTTATATTAAAGTTTTATTGCTCTCATAGAGTAATTTTGGGAGTGGTTTCTTATTCTGTGGAAGAATTTGATAAGTTATTTGAAAATGATCTGGGCTTGGGGGAATACTTTAAACTATTTATTTAATTAATTATTTTAAGCTTAGGCTTTTTCTTCTTGTGTTAGTTTTGGTAAATTATATATTTCTAGCCTTTCATTCATTTGGTTTCGAATTTACTGGTATAAGGTTTTTCTTACTATTCTCTCATTATCTTTTTGACTTCTGCTAGATCTATAGTTACGTTTTATTTGTCATTACTAAAATAGTTTCTTGTGCCTTTTCCTTTCCTTGTTGTTGTTGCTTAATCTCACAGATGTTTTCCTGGCTTATTATTATTTTTCAAACAGCCAACTTTTCCTTTCGTTGAGCCTCTCTGTTGTACCTTTGTTTTCTTCATTGATTTATGCTTATAAATGTCTTGTCTCCTTTATGAGCTTACTATGCTTTTTTTTCTTTTGTGTATTTTTAAAAATTGTTGTTTTTATTTGGAATGAGATTATTGGTCTCCATGATCCAAATGTATTGAAATAATTTTCAGAGAAACTGTTCATTAGAAAATATAATCTCATAATCCTGATTAAACACTTGGAGAACACAATAAATGATGGTATGGGACTTTTTATAACCATTGGGATGAGCTGAAATTAAGAAATCTGAACTTTTTTTCTTTTGTAATTGCTGCTCCTGTTCCTGTTTGTTCAAACTGTAGACTCTCTCAAAGCTTGAAAACGTGAGCTCTCACATTCTAGGACTGTGTCACTGAAGTCTCTCTCAGTTTTAATATCTCAGTTTTTCCTAACACACTCTGGACTGTCAGTGCATCTTTTTAATATTTCTAGCCCTGAGTGGGAATTTTATAGTACTAATGGCTTTCCCCTCAACTTATTAGTTTGAAAATTGTCCAATATATAAGGAGTTGAAAGAAGAGTACAATTCCGCACCAGAATCAGTTCCATCCTTTCAGGAAACTTGTTCCCCAACTGGCCACAAATCATCTGTCTTTTCATTTCTTTTCCAGATAGCAGAGCAGGGCTTGTTTCCATCATTTTGAAAGCATGATACGCTCTCACCCATATGCAAATCTATATTCCTAGCACATTTTCCAGGACAGATTTGAGAAGTGCCAAAGGCAGTATTCCAATTGTAAATATTTGGAAAGTTCCAGTTCATTTATTTTGGTCTTGGTTATTAACCTCCAAAACAGTACACATTTCTCTTTCACACATCCAGGTTTTACTTGATTCAGTCTGTCTATGTTTATCTACTTAAATTCCCACATTTTACTTACTCTGACTTTTATGTTTAGAAAAAGCCTTTGCTGTCCAACATGTTTTCGGCACTCATTGTGTACTGGGCACCTCTTGGGCATTGGTGGCACGGCAGAGACTGGAGCCTACACTCCAAGAGAGCAGTAGGATGGCAGTCACAGTGACAGCCCCAAAAGAAGTACCTATGAGCAAGTGAGAACAGGAGGAAAGATGGGCTAAGAACTTCCCAGCACCCTGAAACCCCTGCAGGGGGCAGCCATATGTGCAGACACCCCGAGGCTACTCCTTATTTTGCCCTGGGAGGAGTCAGTCATAGTGCTGAAAAGGCTCCCTGAGACCAGGTGAGGCAGGTGGGACTTGGCAGGGAGAGAAGCCCTGGAAGAAAGTGGCTTTGCAAACAGCCCCATTCTGCCCTTGCCTGTCCCTGCAAGGGCTGCCTCTCTCCCGCCCCCAAGGAAGCCTGCCACTGGGGTCCTCACCACTCTGATCAGTCCACAGACCTCTAGGAGTCAGTGGGTGTCAAGAAAAAGAAAGTCAAGATTTTGCCTTGCACTCTAATGTTTTTCTATATCGTGCTTTGAAAATTTCCAAATATTCAGCAAAGTTGAAAGAATTTCACAGTGAGCATTCATATACCCACTGTGGGGATGCTACCATTTACATGTTCCTGTGCTATCCATAGCACTGTTACATATATAGATGTGTCAATCTCTGAACTCACCCATAAACTCACCTTCTCTTTTTGATTCATTTCAAAGTAAACTGTAGACATCAGCACTTCTAACTAATGCAGCTTGAACATCATTAATTAGAGTTTGATATTTGATGACAGTTCTTATTCTTCTTACGTAGAATATACATGCAATGAAATGCACAGATCTTAAGTGTACATTCACTGAGTTTTAACAAATGCATTTACCTGTGTAGCCAAAACTCTTAATTGAGGTGTGGGTCATAACTCCAGAAAGTTCTCTCATCTCCTTTCTTGGCCAATCCCTGTGACCACCACCCAGATGCAGCCCCTGCTCTGGTATTTTTCCACCACAGATCTTCATATAAACGGAACCACATACTATATACTCTTTTGTAGCTGGCTTATGAGCTTTGCATGATGCTTTCTGGGATTCGTCCATGTTGTCATTACCTTTTATTACTGAGTAGTATTTTATTTTATTTCATGGCTGTAGTAAGAATTTGTTTTTCATTCTCTTACTGATGAATAGACAACTGGGATGTTTCCAGTTTTTCATTCTTATGAGTAGAACTGCTATGAGCATTCTTATACAAGCCTTTTTGCGAACATATGTTTTTATTTCTCTTAGGCAAATAGTAGGAGTGGAATGGCTAGATCATAGGTTATGTGTTAAGTTTTATGAGAAGCTATGAGAACTTTTTCCGGAGTGATTTTACCATTTAACACTGGCATCAATAAGCATGAGAGTTCTGGTTTCTCCATATCCTTGGTGACATTTGATGTCAGTGTATTTAATTTTAGTTATTCTGGTGAATGTATGATACTACCTCATCGTGGTTTCTGTTTGTATTTCCCTGATGACTAATGATAGGCATTTTAATTTAATCTCAATTGTATTTAAAAATAGTCATTTGGATCTTCTTGTAAAATACAGAATTACAAGGAGGTTGTCTTTAGCAATATTCCTATTTTTAAGAGTCTGCTCAGTTTTCTGCACTGGGTGAGTTCCTAGAGCCACATGGTGCATTTGGGGATGACATGTGACTCACAACAGGGTGAGTGGGTGAGGTCCGTTTCCTGCGCACATGCGGTTCACATCCTTGGGTGGACAGTGTTCCAGGATCGACATCCCAAGAATGGTAGTTTCCATTTACTGTCTCCAGTTTTCATAGTAACAGCCCTGGGAATGTCTAAACATACTTTTTAATAAAATAGGGGAGTTCTTTTTGCATTTTGCTAAATAAACTGAGACAGAACCCCAACTTGCTGAAGCCCAGATTCAGAATGGGCATTGATGTCATTTAAATTTCCTGGTCATTGGCATGTAAATAATCTCCCCTCTTACCTGTCTAAATGGAGGGAAATTATTAATTCAGCACTTGGCATTCTCAAAAGTACTGCATCAATTGCATGTTAAAGTTTCTCTCCTGCTTTCTGATTAATCAACAACAACTACTTGGGTTTTTTAAAATTTTTAATCAATGGGAATCTAAGTTATTTGGGTCCTATAATAACTTACATCCCCAGGATATGGGGAAAGCAGAGAGCAAGAGGTGGGTGCCCTATGGGAAACCCTAAGTGTGAATTAACCCCTCACCTGTTTGTCAAGGTTACCTAAAGGTTTCATGGAGTGGAAGGGCACAAAAGTAGCACAAAAGGCAGAGTTGCATGATGAGAAGCCAATGGGGTTTTAAGGGAAACTTGGTTGTTCTGAGTCTGTTTATGCTTAAGTCTCTTAACTCCCCAGTGCCTCAATTTCCTCATTTGGGGGTGGAAATTATTCCTTTTGAAGAAGATCACCCTGTCTGTGGCACACTCTACCCTGGGCTTTCCCATAGCTCTAACTACCTTGTGGGGCACCTCTTCCCTTGAAGACTGGTGTCCTCCAAGACAAACCCAAGCTGACTGTGTTCTGCCTGGTGACCTTGAGCAATTTGCAGAATCCTGCTGAGCCTCAGTTTCTTAAACCCTACATTTGATAATTATAGTATC
The DNA here is from genome assembly GCA_963574885.1 of Lepilemur ruficaudatus. NCBI lineage: Eukaryota > Metazoa > Chordata > Mammalia > Primates > Lepilemuridae > Lepilemur > Lepilemur ruficaudatus. The sequence continues at coordinate 88,307 of CAUYRT010085667.1, read as the reverse complement.
CTAGAATTATTGAGAATGTTGAATAATTCATAGCAAATAATTAGCACAGTTCCCTGATATATGATGTATTTAATAAATAATATTCATTAGCAAATACTTTGCAACAGATATATTTGATTATTGATATTCAGTTATAATAACTATAATAAATGTCCAACAGTCATTGAGTAAATTATTATAAACTCGATGGAAATTAATAGCTCTTTTTAATGAAGAAAGGCTATGTAAAATATTGAACACTACTTGTAATACAAAAGTAACTGGAAAAAGCTGGAAACCAAATTATCTCTATACCACAAGGACAACCATATATTATAGAATAAACTGGAGCCAAGCATTCATCAGAAAAATGCTGAAAAGAAGCACAAATACAGCCAGTGAGAGATAAGATGGGGAGATTATATGTATTTACACCATTTTTCTGTGGGAAGAAAATTCTTCTTGAAAAAACAACCCCCCTCTTTCTTTCAAATGAAATTCTTTGGTGAGGCCAAAATAATAATGTTGGTCATTGTGTTTTTCCTTCAGTTTCCTGGCATTTAACATGGACACGGTCGGTAATCTTGCCTTTCTGTTGAAAGCAGTGAATTTTCGTGAAAGGATTCTACAGCGGGGTTTGGTGGCCAGAATTTATCATAAGGTAAAGATACACTGTGTTATATTTTTCCTTTTGCCATATGTTTAAGGCATATGCTTGCTGGTGAACTATCTGCTAAATTTAGTAGAGGATGAGTCAGCTTAATTACAAGCTTCTGGAAAGTTCTTACAGCCATTTTGCATCATAGTTTCTTGCTCTGGAGTCCAGGGTGCTGCTATTTAACCCCCTTTATGTTGTTCTTTAGAATCTCACCCACGACTATCATTTAGCTGCCATGAGTGGAGTTGATGAGTGGAGTAGTTTTTAGCCCTTATTAAAATTGAAAATTCATTGTTTTAAATGTGTAACGAATACATTATTGGGGGGAACTGCATCAGGCCTATGTAAAAATTAGTATTGGGTTAATCTGAGATACCTTCTATTTCTTATTAAAATACCCACAAAGCTCTGCAAAAACATAAAACCTTGTATCAAAATTGATAGACATCTAGAGGGAATTTCCACCAAGTACAGTGGCAGTGTGGTGATTTTAGGAACACCCCCGACCCCAGCAATATCTATTTCATCTTCTGATCCAACACGGAATAGCCAACAAGACCTCCAGGCCCAGGGGCTCAGGGATGCTATAACCAAAATCCAGGCTGCTTCTCTCTTTCTGCATGGGAATTAGGTTCCGAGAGAGCCAGAATTGGATCCTTGCAACTCTGCCCCTCCAGTTCTTCCCTTTTTATGTCAATTTCAAGGCCATGGCTCTCCAGTGGGGAGAGGCACAGGGTATAGAAGGGAAAAGGATGTGCAGACACATGGGGATGGTTATTCTCTTAGGAAATGCTTTGGAGGTAGAAGAGCCCTAGAAACAGAGCCACACTGGATGAGAACCTGCTGGAAGCTGAGCTAGGGGTTTTGAAAATCAATCCATCCCCCAGGCATAGATCTGAGGTGAGGCTCTGTCAGACTCTAGGAACACATTCAGGTAGGTCTAAGTCATTTCATGTATCCTGCCCTTATCAAATGTGGAGCCAGCCAAAATAACAGAAAGATGCAACCAAAGGGGAAAATGCTATAAATGCAGTAGAGAACAGAATTAACACTGGAGAAAATGCAATCTGTGAACTAGTTTTCCAAGACAGTAGAAGAAAAAGCTAAAGGTGAAATGGCAAGAGAAGATAATAGATGCAGACTGAAATGGTATTAATAGAAATCTAACCTGTGGATAACAAATATTCCTGGAAATGCTGGAGCAAAGGAAGCAGAAATAATAATCACAGATATAGTAGAAGAAGAATTCCATTAGTGTACAAAAAAAAAAAAAAAATCCAGATGTCAATGGGGAAAAGTCCCATACCTGGATATAGCCTACAAATCTAAAATAAAGAGACTATTATATAAGCAACCAGACAGAAAATAATAATTTACTCAAAAATAGAAAAAGTTGGGCTAGCTCCTATCTTTTTTCAGTAGCTCCAAATGGAGTAATAAGTACTCTTCTAAAGAGAATACTTCATGGTCTAAGCATACTATTCCAAGCCAGATTTAATTCATGAGTACAGGCAATGGAAAGATATTTTCAGATATCTAAGAAACAGAAGCAATTTCACTTCTATAGTCTTCCTTAAAAAACTATTCAAAGACCTACTGCATAGAACACTAAAAAGAATAAAAATGAGTAACTTAAAAATAAGGAAGTCAAGATATAAAAGGATTGGTGGTCCCTATAAATACATATGTGTTTTAAAAAATAGTTACAAAATTAAATACAGAAGCTAAAAATGTTTGTTTGGAAAAAAATAATTTTTTAAAAACTTGACTAACTGGTTCTGTAATAGATTGGATCTGTACTATTTCTTAAAGTGAAATGAAAGAAAAAGTAAAAATATGCTGAATTTCTTACTTTAATTGCAGGGTAGGCAAAAGACCTTGTTTTGCTCTGACTTTGATAATTAGAGAAGCATAGGTTAAAATATATGTTTCGTTAATTTGAAAGCTAACATAAGTATCAAATACAGGATGTATTCCCCTTCCTGTATCAGAGTCCACATTTCTCTGTGCTTATTTTTCCTAATGCTTTATTTCTCCAACTTTCTATCTTTTTATCTTCAGCATTGGAAGTCTATCATCTTCTTCTCATATTTTCATTTTACTGATACAGGTTGAGTACCCCTAATCCAAAATACTTGGGACTAGAAGTGTTTTGGATTTTGGATTTGGCGTTTTTTGGACTTTGGAATATCTGCATTATGAGTATCCTGAATCCGAAAATCCGAAATCCAAAATGCTCTAATGAGCATCCCTCTGAGAATCTCTTCAGCACTCAAAAAGTTTCAGATTTGGGAGGATTTCAGAGTTTGGATTTTTGGAATTGGGATGTTCAACGTATATTAGAAAAATAGGTCCACTGTAAAATATTTACCTTTAATTTTATTTTTGACATGATATTAGATGCTCTCTGGTACTTTATTAAATATTTAAAAGTTGCTGGACATGGTGGCTCATGCCTGTAATCCCAGCACTTTGGGAGGCTGAGGCAGGAGAATCACTTGAGACCAGGAGTTCAAGACCAACTGGGCAGCTCAGCAAGACCTCCTCTCTACAAAAAGTAAAAAAATAAAAATCCCAGTGCAGTGGTGTGTGCCTGTAGTCCTGGCTATTTGGGAGGCTGAGGTGGGAGGATCACTTAAGCCCAGGAGTTTGAGGCTGCAGTGAGCTATGATTGCACCACTGCACTCTAGCCTGGGTGACAGGGTGAGACCTTGTCTCAAGAAAAAAAAAATAGTAATAATAATAAATATCAGAAGTATTTTTTCTTATAGTGTTTGTTTTCTGTCAAAGAACAAATTGTTTGCTTTTTATAAATATGTATTTTCTGATTTTGAGAGAAGAAAACCTTTACACACACGAGTGCATTTTCCAAACATTAGGCATGTGGTGTGGTGAAAAAAAATACAAGCATTTTAGAATCAGATAATACACTTATCGCTTCTGAACTTCAGCTTCCACATCTGTAATTTGGGATAATAAGAGTGGGTACACTTCAAACTTCCTAAGGACGGGATAAGATAGAATATATAAAAAAGCATTTTTTAAAAATATTATAAGTCTAATTATTTTAGTTGCTACCATTAATGTAACCATTTTTATGGTCAATTCAATTACATATTCATTGAACACAGATAGATTTCTAGGGCTAGGCATGAGAAGACCACAAAGATTATTTAGATCTGCTCCTGCCTTTTGATAAATCCACATCTAGTTTTGGCCCAAGGCAAAATAAAGTATGTGCTAAATTAAAACAAAACCTACATTCTTAGAGGAAAGAATATGGACTTCTTCTATATTTTAGCTTGTATTTTTGGCCCAGCTTTTTGTTCAGCTAGCAGCATGCTGGCTTCCGTCTACCTGCATTAGTTTACTGTATCTTAAAATAAGATGATTCTGTTCAGCAATTTGAACATCTGACCCAAACGGAGTCTGGACAATAGTCTTTGGACAGTGTCCAAGGGAAGATGATTTCATCTAGAATTCTAAGATCTCCTAAAAATAACCCTGTGATTTGGCTTAGAATCTTTAAAAGAGGCAGAAACACAAGTGGGCTTCAGAAATCTGCTTTTCTTCCCAGCTTTTCAGTAATGTTCTTTAATTTTCTTCAAAAGCACATTTTACTTTAGAGGTGCTGCCTCTTACCCTGGAATGAGTGCTAAGGGCTAGCAGTTCAGGGTCAGAGTTAGAGAATCGAGCAGACGACCCCTGAGTCTTCATGAAAGAATAAGTCTTTGCTGTCAGCTGATAATGCATTCCCCTCCTTGGAATAGCCAGAATTTTACTCAAAATGGAACCAGCAAATGCCCTTCTCTTGGTGCATTGGTGGCCATGGAGGTGCCCAGCCCTTGGATTCTCCACTCTCCATTTTTCCAAAATCTTGTTGCAAACAACTGCTCATCACAGTTGCTGCATCATTTCCCCATTAGTGGGAAGAAAAAATAAACCAATAAGCAATGGCTTATCACTTGAGAATATTCTGTTAGGAACTTGTGTCATTCTATGGAGTAAATCTATGGAGAAAAGGATAGACTTTCAGTAATCAATATGTTTAACAGACAACTGTTTATTTTCCAATGCGCATAACAAAAATTGCAGGTGGAAGGATGAGCATAAAATAGTTCTCGTTTTCCAGGAGTTAATTCCTGTTCTGTCTCTCATCACCTGTGATATTCTCCCATCACACCAATGCCCCCTACTTCAGACCATAGAAGAATCACCTGGGAAAGAGGGATTTTAAAAATCTGGTTCAGGCTTCCCTCCACCACACTGCAAGTCTGAATCTAAAGGAAAAGGGAGGTGGTTTGCAAATGAACATCATGAATTATCCTCAAAGTCCAGAGGCAATAAACTCATTTGAAACAACTACCCTAAATTACTTTTTCTTATTCAGAATTGGAGATTTGGATGGAGAATTGGTAGAATCTGGAAACCAGATTATTAGAAATATAACTTTCTAGAGCTTCCTGTATAGAAAAATTACTGTCGCCCACAGTTTTTATTGTTGTGGTCAGTGTGCAACCTGATTACTCTGCGTGTGTGTGTGACTTTAAAGCTGTTAATTTAGATCTTTAAGTCATGATAAAAAGCGCAGTACTTCTATAAAAGCTGTCTTTCTAACAGATGCTGCTGCTCTTCTGGTTGTTATAATTTTAGACTGACAGTGTCTTTGCTCAGGTTACCTGGTCAGGGGTTGGAATCTCACCTAAGTTCTCATCTGTGGAAAATGCAAGCTGTCTGTGTTGGTGATTGGATGGCACACAGGTGGCAACTGCCTGGGAAAAGGCCAGTAGAATGTCAATCAATTAGGGGTCTCCAAGAGCTTTGGTCAGGTGGTGGCTGGAGATCAGGAGAGAAGCTGGCAAATGCCGTTGTTTGAACCCAGAGAAAAAAGTCAGTGCTGGTTTGCGGATAGGGATGGGGAACAGAGAGTGATAGCAGCTGGTCAGTGTTTGTTAGATTTCTAAAAACTGATACAGAAGCCTAAATGGCAGATATTTTACTAAAAATCTCATGGCACAGAAACATCAAGAACTTTGTTCCAGAGACAGATCATCAAAGACAGGAAATAGGATTAGAAACCAAGTTTCCTGAATTTGTAGTTTTCATTGAGCTCGATGCATTTCCTTCCTCCTGTGGTGGGGTTGGGAAGACCACCTGGGGGAGGAGCCCTTTTTGCATCTTCAGAGCAGGCGTGGCTGCCTGTGTAAAGGCTGCATGTGCAAAAGTGAATCTCGCTCTCTGCTGAATGGTGCTTGCAAGTTCTGTAATAGGGATCATTCCCATTGCTCCGTGAGAGATAAAGCTTAAAATCCTGAAACTACAGAGAGAGAGGGAAAGAGTGATGTCACCGTATGGAGGCTCTGGAAGGGATAGATGGTGGTCTGGAGAGACCCAGGGGTGGACAGGTGGGAAGACCCAACGAGGATTGTGCCCAGGTCGCAGGTGTACAGTGCTCTCTAGCCTTAGCATGGCACTTCCCTCCTTGTTGTGGCTGGTTGTAAGAAATGTTCCTGTTTCCTGTTGTCTTCCTCTCCCTTGCTCCCTTTTCCAGACAACAGTTAATATTCGGAGTCGCATTTTCTCTTTTTCCTCTTTTTTCCTTCACTTCTAACTTTCTCCATCTTTGTCTCACAGACAGCACTCTTAAATTCTCTTTCTAGGGAAGCCTATTATAGAAGGAAATGGAAAGGAAAGAAGGAAGGGGAAGTGAAGGAAGGGGAAAGAAAGAGGAAGTTCTACTCTTGTTAATTACATGCGAGAGCTGGAAGGGAACCCTGGGGTCGTATAGTCCAACCCACTCATTTACAGACAGGCAACCTGAGGACAAGAAAGTTAATGGCTTCTTCAAGGTCCCAAGGGTCCAATAAAAGAGATGGCTAAAGACTAAAATTAAAAGAGACTAAAGGCAAACCGAAATAGATCCTTCCTGACAAGCATAAAACCAAGCCTCCACAAATTCAAGTTTATCTGCTAGTGTTTTAACTGTGTGCTAGAATAAAACTCAATACTCTTCAGAGGACGATACCAGGATACAGAATCAGTATCATAGTGTCCAGTATGCAATACAATATTATTACCAGACATGTAAAGAAATAGGAATATGTGCTCCTTAGTCAAGAGAAAAATCATTCAGTAGAAAAAAACCCACAAATGACCCAAATATTGAAATTAGCAGACAAGGGCTTTTAAAAAAAATATGATGAATTTATTAAAGAGTAGGCTGGAACATATGGATATAATGGATAAGGAGATAGGAAATTTCAGAAGACTTTTGGAAACTGTAAAAAAAATCAAATAGAAATTCTAGGACTGAAAAATACAATGCTATTAATAAAAAAATTAATTGGAGGGGATTAACGACACACAGGGCACAACCAAAAAACGTGTAAATGAAATCATTTGAATTAAACCACAGAGAGATTTTTGAAAGATTAAAAGATTAAAATAATACAGAATATATTCTCTGTTGACAATGGAATTAAATTATAAATAAATAACAAAAACATATCTGTAAAATCTCCCAAATATTTGGATATTAAGAAGCACATTTCTAAATAACCTGTGAATTAAAGAAGGAATCACAAGGGGAAATAGAAAATATTTTAAACTGAATGTTAATGAACACATACCATATCAAATTTTGCGGGATATAGCAAAAGGAATCATTGGAGGGAAATTTATAGCTTGAAATGTTTATCTTAGAAAATAAAAAGGGTTTTAAGTAAATTACGTAAGCTTCCACCTTAAGACACTAGAAAAAGAAGAACAAAATAAATAGAATAAAGGTAACAATAGGGTTAAAGAGAAATCAGTGAAATAGGAAACAAACTATAGAGAAAATCAACAAATTTTAAAGTTTGTTCTTTGAAATTACTAATAAAATTGATTGATCCCTAGCAAGATTGGTCAAAAAAATAAATAAATAAAAGGAATAAAGTGCAAACTAACAACATCAAGAATGAAAGGGGACATCATAACATATACTACAGACATCACAGTACAGTAAGAGAACATTATGAACAACTTAATGCAAATAAATTCAAGAACTTAGAATAAATTTCTGGAAAAACACAACTCTCAAAAGCTAACAAAAAATGTAAGATCTAAAAATATACACTAAATGAATTTAATTTGTAATAGAAACATTCCTGCAAAGGAAGCTCCACGTCCAGATGGTCTTACTGTTGAAACCTATCAAACATTTAGAGGCAAAATAATACCAGTCTTACATAAAACTCTTTCAAAATCCAGTTTAACCCTGATACCAAAACTTAATAAGTATAGTACAAAGAAAAATATTACAAATCAGTATTTTCTATGCATATAGGTGAAAGTTCATAATAAAATACTAATGATTGAATCCAGCAATGTATAAAAAAGGAAAATATGTCATGACCAAGTGGCATTTATTCCAGGAATGCAAGATTGGTTTAACATTTAACATATGAGTCAATGAAATGTACAATAGTAACAAAATAAAGGATAAAAAAATACATGATTATATCATGTGGGAAAAATTTTTGATGAAATCTAACACAAATTTATGATAAAAAGTCTTAGCAAACTAGGAATAGAAAGGAATTTCCTCAGTTTTGGAAGAGCATATCTACAAAAAGCCTATACCTAACATCAAGCCTAATACATGCTTTCCTCCTAAAGAGAAAACAGAGCAAAGAATATCCAGTTTACCACTTTTATTTGACATTATACTAGAGGGCCTAGCCTGAAACAAGGCAGGAGAAAAAAAATAAAAGAATTCACCAAACAAAGCACTACCAGAACTAATATATCAATATAAGGCTATAGGATACAAACTCAATGTCTAAAACAGATTTTGTTTTTATATGTTATCAATAAACAATTGGAAAATAAAAGTCAATGTACAATAGCATTAAAATACATGAAGTTCTTAGCAATACATTAACAGTGAAACCAAAACATGCAAGATCTATACACTGAACACTACAAAACATACAGCTAGTAATTGAAAAAGGTCTCAATAACTGGAGATTATGCTGTGTTTTGTGTAGGGGAAGATTCAACATGGCTATGATGTTCAAATTGGTCTATAGATTCAGCACCATCTCAATCAAAATCTCAGCAGGAGTGTTTGTAGAAACTCACAATCTGATTTGACAATTGATATGGAAATGAGGATGGCCTAAAATAGTCCAAACCACTTTGAAAAAAGTTGAAGAAATATGGAGGGTGTGTGCTACCTGATTTCAAAACTTGTGCTAATTCTTCAATGGTACAGACATGTGATGTTGGCATAAGAACACACAGATAGATCAATGGAACACTCCAGAGTCCAGACATCAACCCACACATATGTTCACTTGATTTTTGACAAAGGTATGAAGGAAATTCAATGATGAAAAGATAATTTTTCAGTAGTGAAGGAAACAGCCAGATAACTGAATACAAAAAAAAAAAAATGATCTGTGACCTGTTTCCCACATAATACACAGCAGTTAATTTGAGACTGATTGTATACTCATGTAAAAGGGAAAACTTTAAAATTCTCAGAAGAAAACATAGGAGAATATCTTTGGGAAGATTTCTTAGAAAGATGCAAAGAGTACTAATCATTAAATTAAATATTGATAAATTGGAATTTTTCCAAAAGTAAAACTTTCTGTTTGCTAAAAGATACCCTTTAGGACATACAAAGGCAAACTATAACCTTGGGGAAATTATTTGAAATACACGTATCTGACAAAATACTTCCATCCAGAATGTATAAAGAAACTCCTACAATACAATATGAAAAGACACAATCCATGAAAAGTTGTTCAAAAGACTTGAAAAGACACTTCATAAAAGAAGATTTAAAAAATGGGTAATGACCACATGAAACTTTGCTTAACATTATTAGTCATCAGGGAAATAGAAATTAGAATCACAGTGAAATACCATTGTGAAATACCACACCCACTAAAATGGGTAAACTAAAATGATTGACAGCACTCAGTTCTGGCAAAGACGCAGAGTCAACTGCAACTCTCCTGATTGCTGCCGGCAATGACCACTCTAGAACACAGTTGGGCAGTTTCTGATAAGGTTAAAGGTATGACCCAGCAATTCCCTCCCTAGATATTTGACCAAGAAAAATGAGAATATATGCTCACAAAAAGACTTGTACAGGAATGTTCATAGCAGCTTTATTAATATAATAATAACCAAAAACCAGGAGCTGTGAACCAAATGTTCATCAACATGGGACTAAATAAACAAATTGTAATATATTTCATATAATGGAATACTACTCAGCAATGAAAAGGAATAAACTACTGCTACATGCAACAATGTATGTGAATCGTCGTATATATACAAGCATGTTTAGTGAAAGAAACCTGACATAGAAGGGTTAATACTATATAATTCCATTTAAGTGACATTCTGGGAAGGGCAAAACTAGTTGATGGTAACATGGTGATCACCATCAGAGTGGGAGAGGTGGTGCTGCCGGGGGGAGTACCTAGGGGTATAGAAATGCTCTATATAGGCCGGGCGCGGTGGCTCACGCCTGTAATCCTAGCACTCTGGGAGGCCGAGGCGGGCGGATCACTCAAGGTCAGGAGTTCAAAACCAGAAATGCTCTATATTTTGATCTGGGTGGTTCCATGGGGTATACATATACATGTATATGTACATATAAAAATCATTGGATTGTAAACTTAAGATTGATGCATGCTACATGTCTGACTGTATGTGTTTTAAACCTCAATGAAAACATTTAAAGATATAACTTGAGCAGGGCCTTACAGCAGTTAGGTTGCTTGCATTATAGGCACTTTATCTTTTTATGTAAGAAACTGGAAACTTAGACATCCACAACAGGAGGCCTTGGCTGCTGAATCTTCATGTACCAAGTCGGGGAAAGAAGCAATGGTTAATGACAACAGCTGACATTTACCACGTGTCAGTTCTGGGCCAGGCTTTATGTTAGGCACTTTTTAATGTCACACCAAAATATAGCAGTGGGTGCCCGGCTGGCCACCAGCATGGAATGCAGACAGCACAGTGACAGACAGTGGGGGTGGTCTGAGCCAGCGGCCAGGGTCACAGAAGTCTGGCAAGAGGTGAGCTGTGGGAGGCTGGCCTGGAAGGCCCTAGAGAGTCTGGATACTCTATTAATCAGGGAGGACAGATCCCAGGAAGCAGGGCCCTAGCAAGGTAGTGAGGAAGGGCTGGTCATGGACAGTTGGGCAAGTTGCCAGATAGGATAAGGGGACAAGACAGAGCGCAGTTTCAGAGACAGGCAAATCTATGGGGATGTGTGCCAAACTCTGGGATCGTGATTGAAGAGCACATTGTTTCAATGACATTTTTCTAGCGTACTGTACACTGGTTGTTAGTGAGTTTGACTTGGTGTAAGTGACTGAACACTATGCTAGTTTCTTGAAGTTCCCCTTGATCAGGGAGTGGACCCGGGGCAGGGCACTTCTGGAGATGGTAGTATTGGGGTACACAGGAAGGATCCCATTATCCTGTTTCATCCTGCCTTCATAAGGTCAGTAGGCGGACTCCCCCTGTCAGCTTTATCACAGGCATTTGTTGAGTTCCTGCCGTGGTGAGGAGCTGCTCGGAGCACTGTGTCTTGCCACACAGCCAGCAACCTGATTGTAGGACTAAGAAAAAGGAACTGATAAAGTTGTCAGACCGTCTGCCCTTGCCGTTTCTGCGAAAGCTCACAGCGGCCAGCCTCCTGCCTCCAGTAGTGCGGTGGGGTGGGGAAACTTCTGCGACCGGAGGCTAAGCTGGGGCAGTGGCCCCCATCCGGGGCAGGGCCGTTAGGACCAAGCACACAGGTGACATGTGGCCTTGGGACACAGCGTTAGTGCGGAGAAGAAAGTCAGACCCGCCGCTGTCAAGGGCCCAGCTCTCTCTGAGGGCACTGCAGACTCCAGCTTAGGGGCTTGGCCGTGACCGAGGGCCACTCACTGACCTGGAATCCCACGGGGCAGTTCTGTGTGACCTGCTCAGACCCCTGTCCCTGCTGCCTGCTCGACAGCACCTCGGGCAGTTAAGACAGCCTTGTTCAGTTGTTGTGGTTTAATCCCTGATAATTGCTTCACTCCTTACTTGCAAGTGTCTCGAATCCCCTCCCTGTCACGAGCAGAGAAGCTCATGAGTTGTCTGAAGTTCTGAAACGTGAGCAGGTTTTAGAGTTCCTAAAGTCTTAGCCAAAAATATAAGCCCCTTAGTGACAGCGAGATAAACAAAAATGCTTAGCTGAAGCATATATTCATATATATATTTAAATAAACAATTAAAGAAAAAGAGACCTGTAAACATTTTTATTTCCACTGACTAGGTCCTTGTTTGAAAAATGCAGCTCTGCAGTGACTTGCTGTGTGCCAGGTGCTGTGCGAGGTCTGGGCGGGAGGGTGACTAAGACACAGTCTCCGACCTCAAGGAGCTCTCGGTGTGGGTGGGATGGGAGGCAGGAACACTGGGCGGGGGGAGTGCAGGGAGAGGGTGTGGGGCCAGGCTGCCCTGTTCTGTGGGTTGGGGCTGGCCTGGCTGTGAGACTGGAGCCTGAAGAGTCTGAATTACAAATGGCAGAGCAAGCCACGCCCCATCGTCCCCAGGCAGGGTGTGGGGCCAGCCTCCAAGGAAAGGCTGGGGATGTCAGCAAGAGCCTGGCACTTTCAACCTGAGCATCAAGCCGGCCAGCATCTCCAGTCATGGGCCGGAGAGGCTGGTAAGACCGGGTGGCTGTCTGTGCTCCTGCGTGGGCTGTGGACCTTCCTTCCATCTTCCCTGCGGGGGCCATGGACTCATCCCCAGGGTGTCACAGGAAGATCTTTCCCTGGTCAATGCTGAGAGGGTAAACCGTTCGAAGGTCACAGTAACCAAGGCCGGAAGAGGGAAGCTGCAGCCCGAGCTGGAGCAGCAGCAGAGGCCAGAGAGGCAGTCAGTGGGACTTGGGGCGGTTTGAGGGGGGAAGCAGAAGGAGGAGAAGGGGGCCCGGGGCTCAGGCTTCACGCTGGGAACGCAGGCTGCCATTAGTGGAGCTGGAAACTCAGAGCCCTCAGGAGCCCCAAATTGCAGTGGGGTTAGGGTCTTCCTTGCCAGCCCCCTTCACCTGATTCACCCCAAGTCCCCTGTGGGGTGGGCTTTCTGCACGCTGTACCCAGCGCCTTTCCCAAGAAAGCCTCCTGCAGCTGCTGCACGGGCCCAGCACCAGCTGAGCTGCTGCAGAGATTCAGGAAACAAAGATCTTGAGGACTAATTTCTTTCCCATATTAAATGTCCATTTTTCTGCCTTATGTCAGCTTTAAGCAGTCACCAAGGGCAGTCAGGTTCCATAACACAGTCTTCAGCTGAACGTGAAGATCATATTATTGAAACAAGATCTTTCTAGCTGACCGTACTCCAAATGCATGCTTTGGTGCCTGTAAAATCTATTTAAGTCCTTCTGATTTCCCCCTTCTGTTCCTCCATCCACCAGAACAGTTAAGGAGGAACTTTCAAAATGAGGAAGCTGTTAAGAGAGGGAGAAGGTATCAAACATTGTTATTGGAAATTATCGAGATTGATTTCAGGAGCATGGAGTTCAAATGTGCACTAGATGACCAAAGAGAATGTATCATCCAACAATCATTTTCTGTTCTGAAAGCCTCAGTAATGAAAAGCAGGGCCTTCATTTGACACGAAAGGGGAAAAGACGAGAAATTGGGAAGTAATATATTCAATTATAGAAGCCCTTTGCCAAGACCCTATTGATTTCATGTTCTGACAATTTCAGTTAAGCCTCCACAGGGAGAAGCTTCAGAAACAGGTCAGATCAAACACATGCGGATTCCCGCTGCTGGCACTCTGGTGCGTGACGAACATGGTCACGTCTTCACTAGGAATGAACTCTGTCCTTGGGGTGTTCACATTGCTGAGCCCCAGACCAGAAGTTGGAGGACAGTGTGGTGAGAGAAGAGACTGCAGAGGCCCTAGTGGACCCCATGGCTGCCATGCAGTGAGTGGCTGACCCTCTCTACTGCATTTATCTATTTCTCTACCCTTGGAATCCAGTTTCTTTTCCACTCCCACTTGGTGCATCCACTTCTACTACCCCCACCCATCTGCAGGAGGGGCTTCCTTTGTGTGGTCGTTGGTCCTGGCAGGCTCCCGGTACTGTGCTGGGTGCTTGGGTGGTCACAGTCCTCCTCTGGTTGGAGCAGTGCCCCCGTGACAGTACGGCCAGGGCTTCCATGATACATGTGCCAGTTTGGTAGGAGCCCAGAAGAGGGCACCTGAACCACTCTGGGGGAGGTGGAGATGGTGGGAGACTTCCTGGAAGAGGTGACATTCTTGAAACCAGGAGGAGGGAGTCAGGTGGAGGAGGAGGGTATTGTGATGGAGAGAATTCCATATATAAATACCTAAAGCAAGAAAGGGTGGTGTGTGTTCTGGAATGGGATACAGTTAATGATAAAGAAAAGCCATATGTGTCATTGCACATTTGTTGAGAACCTACCCTGCACCAAGCACCGCTGGGCAAGATGATATTTCTGCTGCTGTGGACCTGGCTGTCCAGTAGTGGAGACCCCTGTGTGAACAACGGCATGTGTGCTAACACAGCTGTGCTGAGCCAGCTCTTCTGGGGCCCAGAAGTGAGGAGGGCCAGCAGGGGTTCACCCGACAGAGCATATTCTTTGCAGCTAGATCTATCTGTGTTCCAGGGACAGTTACTGGACTCCTCTGAGACTCCTCTGTAAAATCAGGGTTTCTTCCTTACTCAGGACAAGCACTTCAGTGCATGTGCTTGTGCTCAGTATGTCCTGGTCACTGCACCCCTTCATACTATCACGTCACCCATAATTTTGGCGTTGTGTTTTTCTAGGAAAATGTGTTGTGAACTCCAGCGTTGCACCCCAGGGGCACACCTCCCCAGACAAGGGCTGTTCCACCTGCTCTGCCCTGTAGAGGTGCCACCTGCCACCTTCCAAGGGAGGGGAGATTCTAGTGTAGTTAAGACTGGTGCAGAGCTGGGGACATGCAAGGGTCTGGCGCTGGGGTGGGGGTGAGGCAGCAGAGGAGAGCACCCTGGGCTTAAACTCTGCCCTGAGCTTAGCACCTCCTTGGGCTTCCAAGACCAGACAAGGCCCTGCAGCTGGCCCCTAAGTCCAGGACACAGTCCTGTCTGGAGCATTGGGAGGATGTACTTCTCCTTGTCATAGGAAATGAGCTGGAACTGTAGACATAGGATGCCCTCTGTGTCCTTTCTCCCATATTTTTTTCATATGTAGCAGGATGTTGAGTGAGGTTTGTTTATCCCGCTCTCTTGGAATTGTAGCTCATGTTCAAAGCTTAGGGCAAAGGTGCAAAGAATCCCACATTCCCAGTTCAGAAAGCCACCATTGAGCCACTAGCTGCTGGACCCAGACACCCTTGCTGTCTGGGAGACTCTCTTTGAGGACAGACCAGCACCTGCCCCTCAGTGCAGGAAGAGGGTCTTGGCTTTTGGGGAGGGCAGAGTTCAGAAAGAGAGCTACTGGTGGAGAGGGGAGGGCCCTCTTCCCAAAGCCACTCAGGGGAAACCAAGTTTAATTGGGAAAAAATCTAGAGAGAAAAGGGAGAAATAATTTGGGACACAGACACATGAGAGTGGAGCGAAAGAGGAAGCAGTTGAGTTAACCCAGGAAAAAAGGTAGAATGAACAGCACGAGGGAAAAAGAGGTAGAAATACAGAAATAAAAATGCAAAAAGATGAAAAAAAAAAAACAACGCTGGAAAGGCAGACAAAATACAGAAACACAGAAAAATATAGAATGGTGAACAAGTGGATTAAGTAAGCCCAGGAAAAAAATAAAAGACAAACAGAAAGAAGAACTCATCTAGAGCAGAGAGAGAAAAAAGTGAGGGAGAGGAAAAAATATAGAATAGAAAAAAATAGAAAGACAAAAAATATAGAAAGAAAAATACAGGAAGGCAGACAAATATATAAAGACCACACACACACACACACACACACACACACACACACACACACTCGAAAGACGGAAAGTCAAACAGGAGAGAGACAGGAAGGCGGTGATGGGGGCTGAGCAGGTGAGGAGTGGTCCCTTCCTGGCCCTGGCCCTGGCAGGTGGGCTTTATATCTGATACCCCCGAGGCAAGCTCCTGGGGACCGTGGGGGAAGGCAGCCTTGTTTTCTGCCCACATCGGCCAGTGTGGTCGCACAGAGATGTGGGCAGGACCCAGGGGGCCCCAGGCCCCGCAGCCAGGGCTGAGCAGGAGGAGGAGGCCACCCAGTATCTGCAACCTCGGAGGTGAAGCCAGGTTCGTGCTCTGCTGGAGGGGCCAGGCTGGAAGCCCAGGCCACAGGCGACAGCTACTACAGAAAGGAGAAAGAAGGTGAAGGAGAAGGAGAAAGAGAAAGGGCTCTGTGTCCTGGGGAGGTTTGGCTTGCAGTATTTCCCATGACTTTCTGAAGTGGTTGTCGGCTGGGCAGGGCTCAGACCCCCGGACCAGTCTGCAGACAGTGGGAGAAGCTCTCCTGAGGGCAAAGCGCAGAAAGCGGGGAAGAAATCATAGCTTGACCTACTTCTACTTATCTTTAAAAGTGTTTAAAAATACCTACATATGGCATTATCCTTCATATGTGACGGGCATGATTTAAGATGTGCGACCCCTGACGGGTGACAGAAGCTGACATCCAAGCTCAGTGAGGGCCGTCTGTCTGCTGGGCATGAGTGCTGCTACTGGTCAGGACTGGGCTCTTCTTTCCATCCTGTATCCACAGCGAGATAAAAAGAGAGGGGACAGATTTCAGAATAAGCACAGTACAGTAATTCACAGGACACACAGATGGGGTTGGGTACACAGGGAGGAATTTTTAAATGCTGCCAAGGACAGGAGGCTGAAGGATTCAGAAGGTGGAAGCACAGAAGTGATGACATGCAAAAGGCCTGATGCATTTGACAGAGGATCCTGTGCTCAGGTTTCTGCTTGTTCTATTTTAAGCAAAAAAATTGCATGTCCAGGTGGACACCTGCAGCCCATGGAAGAGGTATGGGGCTAGAAGGCTGGATGCAGAAGGGGCTGGGAAATGCCCATGGGTCTGGATGGGCGTGAGGATGTTTGGGAGGAGGGGCCCCTGTGGGAATTAACAGTGAGATGAATAGCATGGTGCTAGGCCTCGGAGTGGGCCTGGGTAGATAACAGGACAGAGGGTGACTGCCAAGAGGGACACTGAGCCCATCAGTGTGGCCGGAAAACATGGCAGGCCTGGAGCACAGGGCTAGAGGAAGACACAGGCCAGACTGGGAAACTGAGGCTGTGCAGTTGGGGAGCCCACTGCAGTGTCCTTAAAATGGCTTGCTGGGGAGAAGGCCAGGGGCACCCCAAGACTTAGCAGACTGAGGAGGAGAGCTCAGGGTTGAGATGGTGGAAGGGGGCATGGCTGGGCTGGGAGAACTTGGCATGGATGATCCAAGTACTCATCTCTCAGTCAACTGCCAACTTGGGGCTGGCATTATGCTAGTGCTGGGCACCCTGTCTTCCCACTGAATAGGTCAAGAAGGGTTTGTTATATCCTTTAAACGTTAGAGGAGGGGAAGTGCATCAGATAAGGTGCTTGACTGCAGTGGTCTAACAAAATAGGGGCTGCTGTTCTCTCCTAATGAGAAGACAGGGGTGGGCAGCCCAGGGCCTATGCTCTGGCTCCATGACTGAGGCAGGGCCCAGGTTCTTGCCGTCCTTCCCCTCTGTCCCCATATTGTGGGTTGAATTGTGTTCCCTAGAAGTATATGTTTAAGTCCTAACCCCCAGTACCTGTGATTGTGACCTTATCTAGAAATAGTCTTTGCTGATGTACTCAAGTTCAAGACAAGATCATTCTGGATAGGCTCTAATCCACTGTGACTGGTGTCCTTACGAGGAGAAAAGAAGAGACACAGGGAGGAAGGCCTTGTGGCAATGGAGCTGAGGTTAGAGTGATGCGGCTGCAAGCTGGAAAAAGGGTCGCCCGCAACCGTCAGAAGATGGGAGAAGCTAGAAAGAGTGTTTGAGAAAAGCACCGCCCTGCTGCCACCTTGACTTCAGACTTCTGGCCTCCAGAACTGTGGGAGAATAATTTCTGTTGTTTTTAGCCACCAGGATTGCGGTGACTTGTTACAGCAGCCCCAGGAAACCAATACACCCCCACAGTGCAGCTCTCACCTGTTCTCACAGCCACAGGATGGCTGAGTTCCCAGCAGGTAGATGCGGAAAGGACCAAGAGAAGAGGGCACACGCCAGCTCAGGCGACCTCCTGTTATCAGGAAAACAGCAGTTTTCCTGGAAGCACTGCCCAGTAGACAGCTGCCTGCACTCATGGGCCAGGGAGGTTACAGCTGCAGAGTCTGGGGAAGTGAGCATTTTTTTTAAAAACAGTGTATAGTATATATAAATTATATATATATATAAATATATGCTATCAATACATAATATATATAATTTACATATATTAAAATAACTAATTTCAAGTGTACAATCAACGAGGTTTTCTTTTTTACCTTAAATATAGGCAATTTTTATTTGTCCTTCCTGGAGAAGAAGAGGAAAAAGTCAGCAGGACACGAAATAAGTCAGCTATGTTACAGTGTTAATGTGTTGGCAGATGATAAACGCTATGGAGAAGAAACATTTTAGCAGGTGATAAAGGGTGCTTGGGAGAGGCAGGTCTACAAAGGGGTCTGTGACCCCAAAATGTTAATCAATGAATTTTGACAAACACATATGCTCATACAACCGTCACCACAGTCTAAGTATAGAACATTTCCATCACCCCAGAAAGTTCCTTCATACAACTTTGTAGTCAGTACTTTCCCCCAACCCCAACCCCTGAAAAAAATTTCTCTTTCTTTTGCTATAAATTTGCCTTTTCTACAACTTAATATAAATGGAATGACATAGTATACAGTCTTTTGTATCTGGCATCTGTCACTTAACAAAATGCTTTTGGGATCCATCCTAGTTGTGGCGTGTGTCAATAGTTGGTTCCTTTTTACTGTGAAGTAGTATTCCTTTGTATGGATATGTACGATGTGTTTACCCCTTAACCAGGTGGTGGATGTATGGATTGATTTCCATTTCGGCTATTATGAGTAAAGCTTCTGTGAACATTTTCATACAAGTCTTTACGTGGGCATATGTTTTTATTTATCTTGTGTAAATACCTAGGAGTGCAATGGCTGAGCTCTACTGTAGGTATGTATTTAACTTTATAGGAAATTGCCAAACTGTTTCCAGAGTAGCTGTAACGTTTTGCATTCCCACCAGCAGCGATTTCTGGTTGTTCTGCATCCTGGCCAATGCTTGGTCATGCCCATCTTACTCATTTGAGCCATTCTAGTGGGTGTGTGGTGGTATTTCATTGTGGTCTTGATTTGCATTTCTCAAATCTTTTTCATGTGTTTATTTGCCATTCATGTAGCCTCTTTGGTGAAGTGTCTGCTCCATTTTTTTTTGCTCATTTGTTAAAATGGATTCTGTTTCCCTATTATTGAGTTGTAAGATATCTTTGTAAATTATGTTTAGAAGTCCTTTAACGGCGGTCCCTAACCTTTTTGATACGAAGGACTGGTTTCATGAAAGACAATTTTTCTACTGACCAGGGTGTGGGGGAGATGGTTTTGGGATGATTCAAGCGCATTCCATTTATTGTGCACTTTATTTCTGTTATTATTACGTTGTAATATATAATGAAATAATTATACAACTGGTCATAATGCACAATCAGTGGGAGCCCTGAGCTTTATCTTTAGCTTTATAGTAAATCTTAAAATCGGGTAGTGTGAATCCTCCAACTTTTTTTTTCTCAAAATGGTTCTGACTACTCTAGGTCCTCTGTATTTCCATACAAACTTTACAATCAGCTTGTAAATTTCTACCACACACAAAAAAGAAAGTCTGCTGGCTTTCATTTTGATTGGCATTGTGCTAAATCTATAGATCAATGTGAGGAGAAGTGACATCTTAGCAAAATCGAGTTTTCTGAGTTATGAACACAGCATGTCTCTCCCTTTACTTAGACGGTCCTTTCAATTTCCCTCTGCAATGCTCTTTAGTTTTCATGTATTTATAAAATGTATAAGCATTTCATATTTTTGATGCTATTGTAAATGGCATTTTTATTTTGAGTTTCAGTTCATTGCTAGAATATAGCAATACAATTGATTTTTGTATATCAGTCTTGTACCTTGTGACTTTTGTTTAATTTACTTATTAGTTCTAGTAGCTTTGCTATATATTTCTTAGGATTTTTCTACGTAGACAATCATGGTTTTTTGAATGAAATCAGTTTTACTTATTCCTTTCTAGTCTCTATGCCTTTAATTTCCTTTTCTTGCCTTACTGCCCTGGCTAGAACCTTCAGTTCAAGGTTGAAGTAAGTGGTGACAATGGACATCCTTATCATCTTCTCATACTTAAGGGGAAAGCACTTAGCCTTTAAGGGTGATGTTAGCTGAGATTTTTTTGTAGATGTAGAGAAGAAATATTTTTACCTGGCTATATTGCTGCCCACATCTATTTGAGGTTTTTCTAGAAAAGAAGGGGGAGTGGATATAGGCGTCCACCAGGGGGAAGGTGTTTCCTCGTGTTCAGCTCTATGTCTTAGCTGTGTGATGATTTATTAGGAAATAGGCATATCTTTCATTAGAGGCTTTCAGTGTAGGATATTGTTTTCATTCAATGTGACCATGTATGATCATACTTCTTTATAAACAGTATGTTTGGGAGGGGCTGGTTTTGCCAGGGAACCAACTCACCCTCAGTCCATTGGGAGGCAGTGTAGCCCATGGCTACACTGTAGGAGTGTGGGCTCGGAAGCCTCGGTGTCTGGTCTGAACCCAGCTCTGCAACCTTAGGCAAGTTATTGAACCTTTCTGTGTCACAGTTTCCCACTTACAAAATGAAGGCAACAATAGAACCTACCTCTGGGGCTTCTGAAGACTAAATGAGCAAATGGAATTAAGTGCTTGAAACAGTGCCTGCTGCCTGGTGCATTTTAAGGACTCAGTTTGCATAGGGCTATATTTACACACTGATTCTTAGTAGAAGGTTCATTGCCCAAAGTAAAGCACAACCATATCATTTTTAAAATCTTTTGTTCTGAAACCTCATATTAAGGTGTTGTTTTTTTAATACGGGAGGGTTGATTTATGTTGTTTTACAATACTGTTTGTACAATAAGTGCATTTTAAAATCTTGTGCATTGCGTGGGCAATTATGGGGTTATAATTGTGGGCAGTGACCCTCGTGAAGTTTAACCCTGTCTCTGCACTGGAGGCCGATCTGGAGTTTGACCTTCTGATGTAATCTTTTTGATCACTTGACAGTGGGGTGAACTGTGGCCCCAGCTCTGCTCCTGGGTCAGCCTAAGTGGGTGTATGGACCACTATGAAGCCCCCAAGTGGCTTCAGCCTATTATTTCCTGCCATTAAATCCTAATTCAAAGGGCCAGAGGCTTCTCAGTCAGTTGCTTTCCTGGGCGTCTGTTGTAGGAAAGCTGCCTTTCCATCACCATGCTCCGAGGCCTGGGTGCACTCCTTCCTGTCTGGGGTGGGTCTGAAACTGGGGTGGGGACTGCTGCCAGCAGGAGTGATGTTACTGAGCCTACAGCAATACCGTGATGTTGATGTATAAGGAAAAGCACTTAGGAGCTGCTGGCAAGGCCTTCGAGGGGCCTTTCCCCTTCACTTGAACTTGTTTTTTCTTTTTCCCTCCTACTTTCTGAGAGGTACAGTCATAGCCCACTCTGCAAAGAGCCGTCTGCAAGGTTTTCCCACATGAAGTCCTTTTCTCAGGTAGGTTCTCATTGTCCAGCCAGTTGTCTGTCCCCAGTTTTCTCCTGGTCGGACCAGTGAAAAATTTACTCTACACACTGAATTTTTTTAAAAATTAAAAAGTACCCTCAATTCTATTTGCACACATCTGCACAGAGTTTTATTCTTCCCTGCCTCCCTGCAATGTTGGGGAGCAGTCAGTGTGTGATTAGGAGAGCCTGCCCACCGTGGTTTCCTGGCATTATCCGGTACAGCAGGAAAGGTAGAGTTTTGGCACCTCCTTCCAGAATTTCCAGGACTGTTTAGAACATCCCCCTGCCAAGGATGTTCCACAGGCTGTTCCCTGAGAGTTGCATGCCTTTGCTGCGCCTTTTCGGCTGTAATTGTGGCACCGATGCAGAGAGATATGGGTGCAGGGACTGAGGCAGACATTATCCTCTTTCTCGACTGTCAAGAGATGCCCTGCTTAGGTGTGGAACCCAAGGCACATATGACGTTGTCCTCCAAACCGTGCCCACCGCCCCAGGTGATCATGCTGAATTATACATGGGTAGAGGCTTTCTGCAGCGCTTGTTTTCCACTGGAGCACAAAGCACTCTGTAACAGGAGGGATTTGACACAGCGGGTCCTCCAGGCCCTGCAGAAACTGCAGAGCTACGGGGAGGCAGGTTACTTTCCAGCTGAGAGGGCTCACCAGGGTGTGAGTTTAAAACAAATGGGAAGCAGAGACATCGAGTGTAACTTTCTATTTGAGTGTTATTTCCTTGAGCACACAAAAAATTACCAATCGTTTAAATATCAAGCCATTAGGTTTTCGAAACAAAGAAAGGCAAGAAGGAACAAAGAAAAATCAGAAGTGCCAAATTTAACTGTCTTCTCTGGTCAGATAAGAATCTGCCTTTCGCATCTCCCAAGCGACTGTAACTACTAATTTTGTGATTCAGCAGCTTTTTCTTCTCTGTGTATCCTCTTCATTCTTATTTCACTCCAGTTCTATTTCCTCATTTCCCTCCAACTAGAAAACACAGAGCAAAGAAAAAAGACTCCCTTTATTAGAGCGATGGAAAGACCATCCCACGCAGAGTAGACCCACAAAAGCTGTTCGTTAGATGAATAAATGATGTCACCTCACTGTGGCTTCTGTTTCTACGTTTATCACACGTGGAGACCACCCAGTGCCAGTCCTTGAGAGGTAACAGACATTTCCAGAAACACTTTGAAAACAAATGGAAGCACGGCCACAATGGAAGGAAGGAAGGACGGAAGGAGGGCTGGTTGGGTTGAGGGTTAGATGCAAGTAGTGAGTGCTGGGATTTTGCATCCTTTGGGCAGCGAGTGACCCGATTAGAACAGCCTCACTTTTCCGTGCACGTGCCCGTCCCTCCTCATCGTTTCCCGAACGTCTGCCGCCTCTCAGGAATTGGCAATGGGTAGTCCCACGTTTGATATGTGTGAGGAATTAGTGTAAACTTGGAAACTGGAATCACAGTACGTGCGTGACATTTGCTCACGGAACAAGTAGCTTTTGCCACTCACAGAGGCCAGCCCGCTAGAGGCCCCGTGCCGTGCCTGGACTTAACGCTGTGTCAAACATTTGGATATTTGCCATCTGTCTTGCTGCTAAGCTCAGTTCTTTCAGATATCACCAACAGGTATTTTTCTTCCGTCAATCTGACAGGTGATGACCAAGAAGGAGGACTTTTTCAGTGCCTGGAACTCGTGTCTGCACCACGTGGCTTCCCTGTCCCTGGCGCACACTCACCGAGGTCAGTGGCTCCTGTTGAATGTTTGTAATTGAGGGACTTGGGGGTCTGCGGGTCATCTGGAAGCACAACTCTGCAGAGAAAGGACAGTCACCACACCAGCCTGAGGCCTCATGGTGAATTTAGGGCCCCAAATAACTTACAGAGACTTAAAGCTTGTGGTAAATCAATTCTCAGCTTACTAGGAACACTGACCAAGTGACACCGCAAAGCCCGACGCTAAACCCATCAGGAACAGCTCACTTAATACAACCTGACAGTCGCAAATGGCACTAGACAGGAGCCAGTTGGCAAAAGGCGGGCTCTCAGAAGTGGCCCTCTGCCCAACAATGTCTGTCATTCCTAAATAAACAAACGGGAGGTGTGTACACAGATAAAGGGAGGGTGTTTTAATAGGGCCCCTGCCCGAGGGATTTTAAGTACCAGAACTACTTA
Organism: Lepilemur ruficaudatus; assembly: GCA_963574885.1. Classification (NCBI taxonomy): domain Eukaryota; kingdom Metazoa; phylum Chordata; class Mammalia; order Primates; family Lepilemuridae; genus Lepilemur; species Lepilemur ruficaudatus. The sequence continues at coordinate 64,698 of CAUYRT010085667.1, read as the reverse complement.
AACCTAATCCTCCAGTTAGCAAGAAACTGGGTCAGCCTTTTAAAATAGTGGTTCTCAACCGGGGCGATTTTGCCCTCTAGGGGATATTTGGGGATGTCTGGAGACATCGTTGGTCGTCGTCGTGCTGGCAGGGGCAGTGCCGCTGGTGCGTAGCGGGCAGAAGCCGAGGATGCTGCTGAACACCGCAGGGCACACAGGCCGGTCCCCCACGGCAGAAGTACCCAGCCCAAAACGTCAATAACGCTGAGACTGAGAAGCCCAAATATTCATTTTGGCCTCAATAGACCAAAATAACAAAATGAAACATTGAAAACCAAGTAAGATATGTGCCAGATTGTCATTGAAATTATTATTTAATCATTGTTTTATTTATCATCATGTTCTTGCTATGTGGGAGAAAGTACTAAAAGAGGAGGCCGGGTACTTGCTGAGCTGGTTTGCTGTGTGGGTTTTCTATCATACAGGGTCCCTGCTGAGCCCGGGAAGGCTGGCTTTGGTCACCACCGCAGCTTGCATCTTGGGTACCATCTCATAGGGCGGGTGATAAGAGCTCCTTAGTAAGGTCTGTTAAGGATCAGGGTCGATATTAATATTAAGGCCAGGAACCCAGGAATGCCTGCATCTGACCCAACTGCCCCGCCTGGCCACACCCTGCCTCCCCAACCAAGCAGTTCCAAAAGAACAAAGCACCACATAATTAATAGCTGCAGGAATGCCTGGGCCCCTCCCTGGAGCTCAGGTGAGAGCGGGATTGGAGTGAGTGGTTTGGGCTGACACTGAGCTCAGCCCCTTCCCTCCCTCTAAGGACCAGCTCTTGGGACCTTGCACCCTTGAGTGAGCGTCCTGACATAGGGTTCAGGAGTAAGGGCTGGAATGAGAATGTGCTGGGAGCACAAATTCCTCATGGAGACAGGAAGCAGAAGTCCCACGGGAACACCACCCCAGAGACCAGCCTTTGCACAGAGTGGCAGAACCCCTGGAATTACTGTGGCTACATTAGCCAGCCTTCCTGATTCTGATTGAGTTCAACCCTCTGCTTCCTGGGATAGGGGAGAGGGACCAGGAGTATCAGCGACAGGGTGGAAGGTCCCTCCCCTGTGGGTCATTAGGTGCAAGATTGGGTTCCCTCATTTGCAGATCCAGAAATTTTAATTTATTGCACACCTGCAGTGTCTTAGGCTAGGGAAATTGACTCATCTTAATCAAACTCAAAAGTGACTGATATATAAATCTGAATGCCAATTTATTCATCACAAATTAAAATCCAGCTGATGAATTATCCTGACGTGCCCTGTCTCTTCTATGGACAAATCTCCATATAGAATTCAATTATAATTAGGAGGCTGCAGCAGGTTGCACCGTCTGGACAGCTCGTGCCCTCAGGCCTGGCTGGAGATCTGAGTGTCCACTGTGACCTGCTCCAGATCCTGGAGTCCACAGGGCCTCTACCTCCCTGGACTATTTTGGTGCACTTAGCACCAACCTCAAAACTTTAAGAAATTTATGTAAACCAGCCCTCTTTATTGGTCTGTTATTTTTTCAGATTTCTTGATCAGGCTGAAACTTATCTGGGATATGAAACAGCACTCAAGACACCCTTATTGAAAGCGAGTATATCTCAGGCCTTCCCGTCCTCTGTGTGTAGACTTGTGCTGGCTTCACTCTCAGGGGTGTGGTGGCCCAGGTGCTGGGGTCTCTTCCTCTGGGCCCCTGGGTACTGACCTCAGATATCGCCCATCCTGGGACATGAGGGTGAACCATATGGACTCTAGGTAAAAAGCTTCTAAACATTCTGAGATATGATTAAGTTGGAAAGGGGGGGGTCAAAGAAACATGACAGTTCAGCCTCAAGCCACTCAACCTGTTAATTGATAGCATAATGGAGCTTAGTGTAAGAATTGAGAATGTGGGCTCTGGAGTCAGGTTATCTGGGTTCAGATCCTGACTTTACTTCTACTGGCTGTGTGACTGTGAGTAAGTTACTCAACCTCTCTGAGCTTCAGTTTCTCCTTCATTTATAAAATGTAGATATTATGCTATTTATGTCATGGGGCTATTGGAAGGATTAAATGAGACAATGCTCCAAAGATCTTACCTTAGCATCTGACCCATTGTTAGCATTTAATTAAAAAAAATTATTACTGTTAATTAATCACCACTCAATGAAAACCTGAGTTCCCACAGCCAAAGTCAAATATTTTGACCCTTGTTCCCTGAAAGGAATAAAATGAGGAAGATGAAACAGGTTAAGTCTGAATGTAGGAAGTCTTAACACCAGGAGGAAACATCAAAGATTTAATGTTGCCGCAGCACAAAGGGAGTCCAGATTGATTCCGAACATGTTATGGGTTTATAACCACAGTAGCAAAAGTTCAGGAACTTGGCTTCAGGTTCAATGCCAGGTAAAGAGCATTTGGACTTATAAAGTAACAGAGGAAAAATAATAAGGATTAGTTCAATGACAGAATTTGGAAATAGAGAAATCCATATATGATGAGGGGGTCTGTACAGATACAGGACAGGCCCTAAGATAAGAATGTACCGAGCATACACTAGCCAGGAAGAATTTCGTCAACGTGTCATTACATTCAAATAGCAGGTACCCCTCTGGCAGGGGTCTCCAGGGGATGGGAGAAGAGGTAGAAGGAGCCCATCTGTCTTCGGTGACTGGGCCCAGATGTTGCCTTCAGAGACTTTCGAAGGAAGATCACATAGGAAGGAAGAGAAGGATCAGTCTGTTAAAACACAGACCTTAATGTCACCCCAGATGAAAATGAACTCAGAATCTAGCCATTTTTATTAGGAACAAATGGAAAAAAGTCTTCTGGCATCTGTATCCGTTGTCACCTGAAGACTAGGGAAAACCATGTTTGAAATAAAAATGTTAAGTAGTCTCTAGTGGTTTCTTTAGTGGGATGTAACCATTACAATGATAAATTGTTATTTTTCTGTGATACACATTTTTATCTTGCCCTAGAAATAGCAGTTCTGAAGCTCGGTGCTGTCTGAACCTCTAAGGGTATCCCAATTCCTAAACAAAAAGGGAGAAACTAAGCACTTTTATTAAATAAATTGCATCCACCATTTTCCAGCTCTGTGCAGAACTGTCTCTTTTCTCATTCTCAAAGCTTGTGAGTCGTTCTCATTATGCAGCAGGAAGTCCCTTTTCTGGTTCTTAATAAAGTGACTAATAATTTAGAATGTTCACATTAAGAGCAGGTTGTAATTATAATTAGAATGTATAATAGTGTGGATTTCTGCCTATCGAGGATTAATTTCAGACTTCTCTCAAGGATGTATTTGTTTCAGAACAAGACTTTCTTTGTTAATAAAAACATGATCACATGCATTATTAAAGCATTAGTTCTGTATCTTATCCATTAGCTCTTGTTCCAGTATTCTTCATGGGATCAGCATTTTCCTCCCAATTCTTAATGGGGCTGTTCTTTATACAAATGACATTCACCTTGATTTAGTTTTAACTTTGGCATTCATCTTCTAGGAAATTATGGGAATATGCTTGCCACCTCCTTGAATGCGCATTACATTATGCAAGCTCAGAAAAGGAAAATGCCATACGTCAACCAGGGTTCCTATGCAAATCTGGGTACTTGTCCCCTTACACTCAACTAAAACCCTGAGTCCTCCCAGTAGAAGGGCAAACCTGACCTGGGGTGGAACCAGAAGTCACAAGTCAGTGCTACTTCTTGTTTGATTAATGGGTTTCTGCAACGTTTTGCTGTTACTGCTGGAGGTGGAGGCCTGGGGAGGTGGGCATGAGTGGGAGGGCCAGAGGTGCCATGTCGATAGTGACACCTGTGTTCCTCCTCTCCCACTGGCACCCATCTGCTGGTGGGATGAGTCTCAGTGTGGCCCCATGCAGGTGGCCTGAGGGAGGGAGGGAGGGAGCCCCAGGCACTCTCTTTGTCTCACACCCATCAAGTGTGTGGGCGGTGGAAGCCAGCAAGGCAGTCTAGTGAGCAGAGAACCCGCAGATGCAATTTGCTGCCTGATCCCAGTAGTCCCCAACATTGGGGAAGAGTAGGAATGTCCTTGGCTTTGGTTTCTCCATTCCAGTCACATGGCTGAATCCTAGACCTTTGAGCAGTGCCTGTGAGTGACAGGTTCACGTTGGAGTTGAGGGTCACTGTTTCGCAGGGTGCACCATGGCTAGGAGCAGTAGGGGGAAAGCTTGCATGCTCTGCAGGAGTCGACAGAGTCCAGGGACCCCTAGTCTCTGATGCCGGAGGTCTGGAAACCTAGCAGCTGGCAAGATAGGGGGCGGGGGGTGGGAGGAGGAACAAAAGTGAGAACTCTCCTTCTGACTACACCCGCACAATACTGCTTCAAGCTAGAGCGATGAAGGTGACAGCCACAAGGAAGTCTGAGGGAGGCACCTAGTGAAACGGAGACCACTAGAAGCAGAAATGTGGGGGTACTTCATGCTAACACCAAGGATGGTTCTTAGAAAGAAAAAGATGAAAAAATTTGACTGAACTGGAAGCACTGCAGCAGTAAACATTTGGCAGAGCATGCAACTTTGCCAGTTGGAGGTTAACTTTGTGCCTCATCAGCAAAGAGACATGGGAAAAGAGAAGGTTTAAGGACACAGACTGCCCAACATCCTACTGCATTCCTAGCTGCTCCTATTCTGGGAACATAAGCCAGAGAGCCCATCTCTGGGAAGAACTCTTCTCTGACATCCTGCAGGTTGTGCCTATCCATCGTAATGCTGGGGCTCCTCCCCAAAGCCTTGCCATCTTCCCACGGCCATGTAGGTGAACTTGAGGTCTGCGTTGGCTGGGCCCTGGGACCCCAAGTGCTGTTTTCCGAAGAAGTGCCATCGCACTGTCCTAGCTAGGGGGCAGAACCCCTGAGAGCCCTCACCACCCCAGAAAGTGGCAGCTTGACACCAAAGAAGGCTGTGTTGAGAGATTTTACTAACTCACTCTCCTTTGAAGGAGGTGACAATTTATGAAGTAGTTTTTATCGCACATGACCTGAGGACCTATTGCACTGAAAAGAGGGGGAAGAAAGGAAAAAGCCAAGTCTAACTCCTGAATGCTACATGTTTCATGGAGGACTGTTAAAAACAGAATTTAGTGGCTGTGCTTGACCCAGATGCTAATGAAATGCCGCTGCCCCCTGCGCCCGGGTATGTTGGCTGACTGTAGTGATCACAGCAGTCAAAGCCTTGCTGAGTGCTTGGCCCTTGTAATTTATTCAGTCTCCGCAATGACCTCGCAAAGCCTATCGTGGAAACTGAGGCTCAGACGGAAGAACAGTTGCTTGGCATCACACACACAAATAAGTTGTGGCATTGTGACTTTGTCCCAGCACTGGCTGACCCTAAAGCTTTGCTCAGACAGGCATCAGAGTCCCCCTGGACCCCCATCCACCGCATTCCCTAAGGCCTTTCCTTCCTACAGAGGAATCCCAGAAAATGGGAATCCTGAAGTTCTTGAGCTTTTGGAAGTTTTTCTTGTGTGTTTGTGCAATACATACTTCCCTAGATTAAAGTTGGCACATATTGCTTCTCACAGCTCTTACTAGGTTTGCCTCTGAGTAATGCTTCTTATTTATTTATTTTTTTTCTGTCTCATGGGGTTTCTGTGAAGATTAAATAGAATAACATGGTGGAAAGGCCATATAATTGCAAGCGGAGCTGACGTTCAGGGAGGGCTCAGCGTATCAGACCCTGCTGCAAAGTGCTGCAAACGGGATGACTCTAACCCCCCAGTAGGCAATGGGGAAAGAACCATTATCTTCCCAACTTCCATCTGAGGAAACTGGGGCACAGAGAGGCTAAGGAAGTTGCCCAAGGTCACACAGCTAGAAGGGACAGAAGGAAGATTCAAATCCCAGCAGACTGCGACTATCCGCCCACGTTACGAGGCCCACAGTGCTTATTGGACCTGAATCTGGTAGCTCAGCATTGCCAAAAAGTCAAATAAAATAAAATAAAATAAGCCCTCCCCACTTTTTAAATGTATATTTGCTCCTTTGTTCCCTGCCTTGTAATTGAAAAATTGCATCTTGTATGATATACTGCAAAGATCTGGTCTGCAGTCTGTGCGGACTTCACATCTTCTAATCGCTAAGTGGTTTCAAAATAAGGTTAGATTAGTACCCAGATTAATTGGCAAAAGTGATAGAAAAAGAAAAAAAAGAGAGAGAGAGAGAGAGAAGCAGTTTGCACTGAGTAACTTTATACTATCTTTTGAGTTTTCCACTTGAAATAAAATTAAGAATAAGACTTTCTAAACTATGAATAAAAATAAAAGCATAGGAACTCTTGATTTATCATAGCAATTCCAGGTACAGTTTTAGATTAAAAATGTAACTCCATACCACATATTATAAAGTTGAACTTATTTGCAATAAACATAAATTTAAAATTAGGTTTTAAAGGACAACATGTTCTAATCTCACGAAACACTTAACAAATAACCTTTGAGTTCACATGAGCCACCCACACAAAAACCAAAATGAACTACAAAAAAAAAAAAAAACTAGAAAAAGCAACTGTCTGTTGACAACCAGATTTTCTTTCAGCTCTTTGAGTTTTCTGTCTATAAATAATCTGTATGTTTCAAATGTGACCATTTTCTTTAAAGGTGCCTCTTTGGCATGTTCTCATTTCGATGAGTCTTAAAAACAAGAATTAAATGTGTAAATCATGAAAACTATTGAGTTTTGTGGGGAGAGATCTTTAAGATACATGCTTTTTAGATACCAAAAGTGTCAAAATGAAGCATTAAGATGATGTATTCTTTCTTCAGGGCATCTGTTTATCTTTTGTGAAATCTCAAGTTTGATGAATCACCAGAGATAAAAACATCATTTTTAACCTATCTTAGATCCCAAGTGCCAGGAGGAAAAATAGTGCTGTGTCTCCTCTTTATGAATTTACCTCTCTCTTTGCTTATGACTTATGAGATTTTATTTGCAGAGAAAACATAATGCTCTATTAACTTGAAAATGATGGCTTTTACTCAGAAACGTGAGAACCGAAAAGGAAAAAAAAAAAAAGCATTCATCCTCGGAGATGTAATCGCTTAATAAGTTTTAATATTTGTTTAAAGTGGCACAGAATGTTAGATGGGGAAAATGATCACGAGAGAACCAAAAGTAAGGTTTTCACCAGTAGTTCACCTTCATCTACTGACACGTAGAACCCCTGACCTGGTATATCAAAGTGGATATTGAATACTTAATGGGGAAATTTTATTTAACATTAGTGAAAATAGAGATTGGTGAAGCCATCTCTTGTGATTCTCTTTAGCCCCTGAAAATCACTCAGAAATTCTCTCTTAATTGGCAGCCTGGAAAATAAGAAATTCTCATAGATGTTCATAATGATAGGTGAAAATTCTTGTGTCCAAGAATGTTTATAATTATAGGTGAACATTCTTGCACCCAAGAATGCAGCAAAAAGGGTTTCTGACCAATCCTTACTACAAACTGAGGATTAAAGTGCATGAATCAAATAAGTTAGTCAATATGATGGCAGAAAAAATGGCTTTTAAAAATATTCAAAATAGCTGTTTCTCAGAAAGTAAAACAGTTCCTCGGTGCAGTGGATATTAGAGTTCCTTGCCTTGTGCATATTTTATCATTCTTCAGTCCTGAGTAATTTAAGACAAATTAAATTTCATGCAAACCTATTCCAGCTGGCCGTGGGCATTTAGTTGAGTTTTTCTGATAATTGTTAGAAAAAGCTATTTTAGGTTCTGTCCTAAGCACCAGAGGTGCCTGAAGTCCCAGCTGCACAGGACCTGTGGCAGCTGTGAGCAGCTGACCTCCGCCTGCTTTGTTCTCTCCTCTTGCAAGAAGCATGCAGACTGCGTTGGTCCCAAGGAATGGAATTGAGATACTGCCTCAGACTGTGGGACTGAAACAGCAGGATGTCCTGGGGAAACTGAGACTTGCTCTGTCTCCCTGACTCCTATTGCTGCATGAAGAACGAGCATGTAGACTATGGAGCTGCCCCACCTGAATCCAGTATCAACTCAGTTGTCCTCTGGAAACTGTCCCTATGTGGAACACCCTTCCTTCACTCCCTTATCCATCCATTCTCATCCCATATTCGCTGTAGGCCTACTGTGTGCCAGGGACCATGTTAAGCTCTGGGAATAAAAGGTCCAGTAAGAAATGGCCCCCGTTCCCAAGGAGCATTCATGAGAACTGGGACGAGAGCTCCCATGGACCAGGTACCATGGGAGAACACGAAGCGACACAAGCCAGATGGGGGGTGCTGGGTACATGTGGCTCCCCACAAAGTCCCAGGCAAAGCAAGCAGCATCTGAGACCTTGCCTGTTGAAGGGCAGGTACAATTTACCTGTCACACAGGTGGAGAGGGCATTCCAAACAGAAGGAAAAGCCAGGAGGGAGGCATGATGTGCATGAACAATCTGGGAAGGTGCTGTTGAGGGGTGGCCAGTGCACAGGGCCAATGTGGGGGCGAGCGTCAGGGTCCCAGGGGCGGGTGTGCCAAAGCCAGCGGCGTTCACTGTCAGCTCCCACCCGCAGTGGGGTCCCGGGGAAGGCTTAGGGAAGGCTGCTCCCACTGTGGTATGGAGGTAGTGGGGGTGCTGTGAGGACATGAACTGGGAAGCAAGGGTGGCAGGCCCGGGTGGGGGGCTGGGCTTGGGAGGTGTGAGCTGAAGGAGTCTGTAGGGCGTCTAGGGTGGCTGGCTGTGAAGGGCAAGTTTGGAGCAAAAGCCAAGAGTGATGAGGCAAGGGTTAGTCCCGGGCACCACGGTGGAGATGAGAGGTCTGGATCCAACTCAGCTCCTCAGACGTGTGGAGTGTGCGGGACGGGGCACACACACGTGCGGACACCACAGCAGGTGTGTGGCGGAGGGGCCTGCAGGGCCCAGAAATATCCAAGCTCTTAGCACGAGGATTCTGTTAGATTGAAAGGTGAAAGGTGAATCCCTGCAGAGTGGAGAACCAGTCGATACCCTAGCCAATCACTCACGGCTAACCTGTCCCTTAACTTCCTGATTTAAGTGCGACACCCAGAGTCCACAGCTTTTTGTTTTCTGAAAGTGGTCGACTCCTGTTCCCCTGACCGGGGAGGTGACCTCCAGCTCAGCGCTGCTGTCGGAGTTTTCTTTCTAAGCAGGTGTGTGGGGACTTGCAGGTGGGATGGGACAGTCCCCTGGGGAAGGCTTGCGCTGGCTGGTGGTGTCAACACCGGGCAGAAGATGCAGTGGTAGCAGCTGTTGCCGATGGCCACCTCTGGCTCTACACCTGGCTCGAGACTGAGCCCAGAGCAGGCCCCAGGAAGCAGCCGAAGCCATAGTGGGTGGTGGTCACGTCAGATGAGGGAGCGAGTGCCCTGTCCACCTGAGGGAGGGCGGCCTCCTGCACGGGGGTGTCCACATGCCACAGAGAGGGGCCTAGATGAGCTGTGCCCCCATCTGTTCCTGAGCAAACAGCCACATTGGCCCCAGGTGGAAGGGACTCTGCCTTCCAAGAAAGGGGGTGGCTGTTGTGCTCCCTTTCCTGACTTTGTGCCCGAGCCAAAGGCCACAGATGCTCCCTTTAGCAGCCAGCTTTGGAGGACTGAACCCTAAGAAGAAGGGTGAGTGTCTCTGTGTGCAGTGCCTGGCACATTGAGACAGATAAGCTACTTTTGTCCCCAGGCCCCAGGCCTGCAGGTCTGGCCCCTGCAGACACCCCACCCGCTCTGGGCACAGCTCTGTGGAGGACTTGGCAGCCGTTACCCATGGCTCTCCTATGGCATAGACTAGGATCAAGACTTCCAAAATGTCAGTGAGACCCATTACTGTTCTCATCCCAGGATCGGCCGAGCTGGCGTTTCGCCTGCCTGGATAAGTACAGTCTCAATCAACATGGTCCCCTTCTTACACGTTTCAAAGGAGTGGGGGGAAATTAGTTAGTTTATTCACCTACAAGATTTTTAGTACCTCCTGTCTGCAAGACGTAGGGCTTAGGTTATCAGAACTGTGTGAGGCTTTTCAATCAGCTGAGGGAATAAGATGTGAACACAGGTGCCCTCACCTGCATGGACTGGGACGAGCCTGTGAGAGGTACAGGGCACTTGCACAGGCCCAGCCCCCAGATGGCTTCCCAGAAGACCCGTCGGTACTGGGTGTTGAAGTATGCATAGGATCCCAAAGCTGGGACATGGTCGTGCGTGGTGGGAAGAGGCTGCAGAGTGGACGGAGGCAGAGGTGACACAGTGGAGGGCTCATTCAGGGGATGACAAGGGCTTGCCTTGTCAGAAGGGAAGTGTTTGGAGGAGAAGCCAAACAAGCCTGGAAAAGCAGGCAGGGGTGGGTCATGGGTGTGCTGGACACTGCATTACGGAGCTGGGCCTCTGCTGGAGAGTGACCGTCACACCCTGGCTCCTGAGAGGGGCATTTTCCCAGCCTGAGGGGCATGTGCTTTGGAGAAAGAGACCCAGGGTGGAGATGGGTGGAGGGTGGAGACCAAAACAAGTGGGTGTGACCAGCAGGCTAGAGAACAAAGACCTACTAGGAGGTGGTGGCAGGGGGGCTGGAAGGAGGGTGGCATTGGAGAAGCAGTGGCCCATCTCCATCCTAGAGGAGACTTTGGGAAGTGCTGAGATTCCAGTACTTGGGTCAGACAACAGGTTGAGACTTGGTTATAGACCGAGGGCTTGTCTGCCAGAGACCAGGTGCCCCTGGCTCCCGTGGGCTTGCAGACCCTGGGGTGGAGAAGGAAGGCCCACACACGCTATGCTCTGCCACTCTCTGGAACAGAGGGCGTGAGCCAGCGGCCCTGGAAGAGCAGGCTGGGGGACAGGGCAGTGAGCTGGGCCCTCACCCTCACATAGAGGTCCCCACCCCCCCGGGCCAGCTCCACAGCCCTCACACAGCTCACTGCACAGGAGGCTGGATTCGCCATGACTGCTACTTGCCAAGAAGTTAAAGGCCCCTGTTTCTCCTCTGTGTTGATTTTGAAAACAAAGCTGGAGCTCTTTCTGCAAAACGAAGCCCTTTTGTTTCTCTTTCTTTCAACATTTCCCTGTTATGCTGTGAAGCAGAGGTGGGTTGGGGACTTCAGAGGCCTGGAGTGGCAGACAGTCCTGCAAAAGGAGCTGAGAGCACCACTGTCACACATAGGTGACAGGAGAGGGCTGAGGGACAGTGGCCACGGTGTCCCACCCTGTGCCACGGATTGGGTGGAGAAAGGAGTCCTGAGTGAGATGGGCCCCTGGCCAGGAGGCTCTGGTGTGGGCGCTAGGGGAGCCTGACCCTCAAGGCTCCCGGGCGAGGCCAGCAAGGAGATGTGGGACCCGCAGCGCCTGAAGCCTCTTCTCCCAGTGCAGGGCGCCTGGCCCAGCGGTGCTCAGCTGTCAGACTCCTCCAAGCCGTGGCAGCACATACGCAGAAGGGGAAACATTTGTTTCATGCTGGTCGATGTTTTTTTCTCCCAAATGACCACTTTTTACTTGAATTAGGTCTTTTTTCTCTGCCCCCCACCTCCCTCCCAGCCTCAGAGCCACTTGTTATCCAAAAGTCTCCCGTTCCCCTTTTCTTTGTCCCATAACGGTGGAGAGGTCCAGCCCAGAACTTACCTCTGCTCAGACAGGTGGAAGCCCGCGCCTCCCACTGCTGATGTGAGCGGTGCTGGAACTCTTAAGGGCCGTTAAAGCAGTAGATGGTGAAGCAAGAAAACGATTCCATTGAGAGTCCCTTCGGGAAAATTGTGTCCCCGGTGGGACCTCTGGCTTTGCTAGCACTTGCTTTGCTGCGTGTCTTATTCTCACCAGGCAGTCAGGGCCTTGAATCAGCAACAAAGGTGGAGGAAGGCAGATACCACAGATGCTTTCATTTTGAGTTTTTTTTCCTATTTAAAAGTCAGGGAGGGAGTAGGGAGAGGGACATAAAATGTCAACTTGTCACTCACCATGTTTCTCCCCACAAGTCAACACTGAATAAGGTGGCAGGGAAAGTGGCCACACGGACCGGGTAGAGGGAAGTGCCAAGTCGTGCTCACCCCATCCGGTCCTTTGCAGGGATTTGGGAGGAGCCAGAGTGGAGTGAGGTGCGGGCTGGACCCACTGTTGGCATAAGGGCCCTGCCACACTGGCACCTGAGGTCAGGGAAAGACAGCTGGGACACAGGTGCACTCTGCGTCTGCCAGAACCTTCGTTCCCAAGGTTGGCTTTTGTTGTCTGTGTAGAGAGGGTCGTAGGGTGTTAGCCTCGTGAAACTTAGCCAGCGTTAGGGGAAAACTCCTTCTGTGTGGCTGTGTGTTCCTACAAATGCACTTCGGTACGGTTCTATAAAACAGGGTCACGGCCTTGGGCATGCTGGACATGCTGGGGACAGAACAGAGTCTGGGCTAGGACATAGGTCCTCAGGCCAGGGTGGCGTATACACCTAAGAACCAGAGACTGGAAAGGTAAAATCCCATGTGTCATGTGTCACGACCCAGGCATCAAATGGGAACAGAGAAGAGAGAGAGGAGCACGACAGAGAGGGTCGACTCAGGGCCAGCATCATTCCTTCCCCTGCAACCCCTCCGTTAGCCCCCATGCCCGCTCTGGCACACGGTGCTAGGCTCCACACAGGACTGAGGAGGAACCAGAGGCCCAGCAAGGGCATGTGACTCGTCCAAGGTCATGTGCCTGGTAGTGGCGGAGTGAACATTTAAAGCCAGATCTGTCTGACTCTGAGCCAGTGCCAGCCACCACTCCACCTGCTGTGCCCAGGAGAAGGCTGGGATCAGGGCAGACCGGAGGGAAGCAGGGAGGGATTGCGTGGGCTGGGGACCAAGCCTTGGATGAATGATGGGGGTGTCAGAGAGGGTGATTTGCACTGGGGAAGAGGGGCTGAGCCTAGACAGGTGAGGGGGAACACCAGCCACAAGCTTGGGGGCTCTAGCAGTGCCAGGTTCGGTGTGGTGGCAGCAGTGGGCATCAAGGCTGGGGAGTGAGTTAGAAAGTTCTCCAGGAATCACAGTGCTGTGGGAGAGGAGTGCATCCGAGAGACCGTGTGTAGCAAGCATCAGCAGCCTTGGTGACCAGAGGGAAGAATCCAAGATGTGGGCTTGGAGCCCTGGTGGCTGGTGGGGACCGTCCCACAGGAATGGGAAAATGCAGGAAAGGGTTGGCTTGGCGTGGAAGTCGACTGGTGTGGATTGGACGTGCAGAGTTCAAGGTAACCTGAACAAGGTGTCATGTCTTGTGAACAACTAAAAGTGTCACAGCGGAGTCCAGTGCATGGGCAACTAGAGGCACGAACATGGGGTCCCCCCAGAGGGGAGAGCTGAGGCTGAGAACCGAGCAGTCCCCTGAGGAAGCCAAGGCAAGGGCAATGATTTCCACCAACTGCAGCAAGTAAGATTCTAAGTCACAGCTTACACCTTTGCCAAGTAAAGTCACCACCTTTAAAAAGATAATCTAAAGAAAACCTAGCACCTGAATTTGTAGATTATTCTTCACTCATCCTCAGACAATAGTCAGAGTTCAAAACATTATCACACCAAACCAGGCGACAGCACAAGTCCACAATGGAGCTGACAGCAGGCTTGGGGAACAGAGGTCCTGCCCTCAGGGTCTTCCACGGGCTGATGTGTTCCAGATGGAGAGGGCAAATGCATTTGTGTAAACTCAACGTAACTTGGATTTTTACCTCCTTCTACAAGTTTCTGTTGAGCCCCATTTATGGACAAAGTTAAGTCTTTTAAAAAAGGTTAAATTGAAGAGTCTATGCAATGAAGCAATTAATATTCTATGTAATTAATATGGATATATGCAAAGGAGAGAGTGTGCAAAGCTGGCAACGTTGATCACTTTATTGATCCTGAGCATGTTTTGACTAGATAAGAGCAAAAATTAAGACTTGGAGGCAATAATCAGTGTAAGATACAACTGATAGCAGTTGAGACTACACAGAGTAATTTCGTCAGAGATGAAAACAGTTTAAAGAATTGTATTTTATAGGTAACATTGAAAATGACCAAAAAAAAAAAAAAACCTACCTGTTTTCTTGATGAAAATTCTTTATCGCTGATATAATTCACTTTAAAATATCTGTATTTATAAACATGGCATCCAGACATGCTTGGGGTTAAGGCCATGGAATCAGACCATCCCTCCGTCTTGAGTCTGGGTTTAGTTCTGCTCACCCTTGTGGAGTCTGTGGAGGTTGGGGACCCCCCATGGTCAGTGGCCTTGGTCGGTGGGATGGGCAGGCCTGTGGTGTTCAAGTGGAGGGCTGAGCTCTGCTCTCCTCAAAGGCAAGAGGAAGAACTGCTCCCAGCAGGCAGCACTGAAGGGTTATCACAGAAGAGTGAACACAACTTGGAATGCAGCAATAAAAGGCTAAAGTCTAGACTGGTTAACTTAGTAAAAGCCCTAATGCTTGTCAGGCTTAAATCTGAGGGTGGCAAGGAGTCGTGGGAGCATGTTCAAGAGTGAAACTATAGTAACACAGGGTGCAGGGAAGGCAGTCTGTGGCTTGGTGCTTATTTAGGACCACAATCTAAATTGGTGTTCACACAAGTGGGCCTTTGGTGGGAGCTTGGCCATGGAGATGGAGAAGGGGAGTGTGATTTGTGTCAATTGTCTGCATTAACATTCCTGGAGCTTTCCTAGCCAATTTAAATGATGGTTAAGACCTTTGTTTGCAAACCTTGGGTTTCTCTCTACCATTCTGTTGGAGGAGGTTGGTTGGAGAAAGATGACTTGGTATATTGTGGGGAGTTTGGGGGGTTTGCCTGAGTCAATGCTTTGGGGTCATATCGTGTTTGCACCAACAGTCGAGTCAAAGCCTTGGAAATCATGATAGAAGATAAAGACAGAAAACGTAGCTCTGCCAAATTTACAAAGGCGTGTGGAGTCCTTAGGATGGACGTCACAGGAAATGGATACAGAATGGTCTTTGGAGGACAAGGTGGCCCACCTGGGGGCTGAACCCAGGTCCTCCTGCAGTTGAGGGGGGAGCTTTGCTGATAGGAATGGCCTCGTGCTCTGACGTGACTGTCCCAGCGGATTATGTGCAGAAGTCACTGTGTGCGGGCCCTGACCCGTGCAGGGGACAGGCAGGGAGCTCTTCCGCCCCCCCGCTGAGGCAGGGTGGCCAGCATGCCACGTGTATCTATTATAACCATAATGTTCCCCTGCGTATCGGAGGTGCTCAGAGTCTGAAGTGAGGTTGCTCACCATTTCTATTTCTTCCCTTGCAGTTACCTTAGAGCAGTTCTCCCTGGCAGTGAAGAGCTGTCCCGACCAAGAGGACCAGGCTTTGTTAATGAAGGTAGGTTATCAGATAAAGAACTTATTTCCTAAAGGCTCGTAGCATTTTTATTGCCCCAAGGAGAGTTTCATTTTTACAAGCGGGAGTAGATTTATCATCTCTGAATTTTGTGCTCCGTGGGGATAAACTTGTCATCGGTGAGTAGGAGGGTTGCCGGTTAATGAGCACAGCCGCCGTCTGTGGAGTGCAGGAAAGTGACAGGAGAGTGGGTGTCAACTACTAGCAGGGAATCTATTTAATTCCCCAGAGGGCTCCGTTGGTTCTATTTAAACTTATCTGACAAGAGTCTTGATTCTTTTAGCAGATTTATGAGGCTTGGCCAAATTCCACGTCTCCTACTATACTTTTTAATTAAGACAAAGGATTCCATACGTCCCCAGTCTGCCACCTCCTACTTTTGTCACCATAGGGAATGCTACACAAATTAGACTGCTCATATTAACCACTGGAATGAGCATCTTATATCATCGATTCCTTGCCCTTGAGTGGAAGACACACTCCTTTTTTTTTGCCCCCAGTAACAATTGTTTTATTTCCTTCCAAGTGACAGGAGCAGAGGTGTTTCCAAATGGTATAACCTACATTTTAGGTTGCACATCTAGGTGAGCCAAAAGAAAAACTTGGCAAGCAGCCGCATGAATTAAATTAAAACTTTGTCTTTAAAGGCAGAGAGCAGTAGGCGCCGGCAGATCACAGAGGTACACACACACACACACACACACACACTTTCCCACCAATGCCTGAGACTCCTGTGTTCACCTAGAAACTGTGCAGACTGACCTTGAGCCACAAGCATTTCCATGATGTCATTTCCATTCTGTGCCATCAAGAAACCACGTGTGCCAGGAATTGCATTTCTTTACCTAGACACCAGTTTCTTCAGCAGGTGTCCTCTGACTTTAGAAATGGGTGGGAAAAAAATAGGTGTCACTCTGAGGGATTTTCAACTCATTTGCCTAAGATGTGATATTTTTGGTCTGTCTCTTTTTTTTAAGCTTTCAGTGATGTTAATTTTACGATAAAGAAGTGCTGCTGACACCAAGTGCTGGGGTCATCTGGGAGCTCTGATTCACCACAGTCCTGAGTGTGCAATGCACTCACGTGGAATGGCACAGATTTGGGCACATGGGCTTGTCTTGGTATTTGGAAGTTTTTTTTTTTGTTTTTTTTTTGTACACTTAATTCTTTATTCCCTGCCCCAAGCTCTTTTCCACGAGGGCCTTTCCTACCAAGTGCAGCCTGGCTTTCTGTAACCTTGAAGCAGCTCTTTGGTCCCACACACTTCTTTACCCTACTCACTGTCCAAGGTGGCAAGGACACAGGGTCTTTTTCCCACATTCTGTCCGGCATTTTCTCCTGCCATCTATCATCTGCTCCTTCTTGCTTCTCTCTTGCTCTTCTCCCACTATCCCTCCCTCCCCCATTTTCAGGAGGTGAAACTCCTGTGCCCCACCTGGAGGTCACATGGGCATCTCAGAGCCCAGCCCCAGGTGACCACACCTCCAGGCCTGCTTCCAGCTGTCCTTGGGGCCTCCACCACTTGGAACGCTGCAGCCCATCTCTGAGACCCTTCATGTCTAGAATGAGAGGGTGGAAAAAGATGTCACCCAAAGCCCTCTTCTCCCATAGCTTCATCTCTTGCCCACACTCCTGCTGTCTCGGCTTGTCTGGCACATCTGGTTAGAAACTAACAGTTTAGGGTTGGGAGAGGAAGGTTAGGACGGCCTGAGATGTCCTGAACTCTGCATGGTCTTTGGTGATGTTCAGTATTTTGTGTCTTCCCTTCTGGTTTCTGAAGACTGTGTGGCCACAGTAACCCAGGACGTCTGTGGGTGTTTTCTCAATATTTGCAGATATTTGAACAGGCATCATCAAAGAAGTTTCACTGAATAAAAATGTGTTCTCAGTTCATATATACTGAAACTATTTCATAATTTTTTTATCAGGAGATTGAGGTTTTTTTAATGTCGCATATGGGAGGACACCATGTGGGTGTGACAATGGCGTGTAGCCTGCCACAAAGGGGTGGGGAACCTGCAGCCTTGGGGCCACATGTGCAGTCTAGATCCTTGAGTGCAGCTGTTTGACTGAATCCAAATTTTACAGAATGAATGCTTTTATCAAAAGGGGTGCAGCAGAGAAAAATGGAGCTTTTCTTGCCTCCATTGGTGTTTAAAAAGAACAATCTTGAAATTAGAAGACCACAGGTTCCCCACTACAGTGAGATGATTGTATGTTTGCTCTGGTGACGATCTGCAGTAAACTTACAGATTTAGTCAACCTCGTGAAAACTGGTTGGAAGCAAAAAATACAGATCTGGGCCAAATATGATATTTTTAGAAATTATATTTTGCATGCATATTGCTGCATCCCTACATTGTCAAAGGTAATTGAGACCTGAAGATGAGTATTTGGTTCTAATCTATGAGGGTGCTCTGCACACTGACCACCAAGAAAATGCAAAAGATGAACACACAGCTAAGCATATCATTGGGCCAAGGTCAGATACATCAGGAAAACAGAAAAAGTGAGACTTTGCAAATGGTGGAGGCCAGAACCTTCATCTGGTGACCAGGAAGAGCAGGAGAGAAAGGAAGAGAAGCGACTAGCCACCACTGCATAGCTAGTTAGCAGGAAATAGAACTGGGACCAGAAAACCAGAGTCCCTGATTCTTGGCTGTGCTTCTTCCTGGGGCATCCACTCAGGTGACTGAATTCATAGAAAAGTCTACCACCCCTCCCCTGCACCACAAGAGCACACACAGGAGGTGAGACTGTGACGGAACCGCAAGAAGAAGTATTGTTGTGGCTGCTTTGTTAATCACACCCTGTTGCTGAGGGTACTGTAAGATGGGGGGAATCCAGCTTCTCTGTGACTTAGTTTCCCCATCTGCCAAGCAGAGCTCAAGGCTGTGACTGACTTAAGGTTTGCACACCCCACTGCAGCCCAGGGAAGGGGCTAGGGAAGAGGTACCCAGCGGTAAGACAGCTGTTATTAGGAGTTGCCTTTTGGTGAGATTTCACTACTATTTGAACTCTAGAACATATTTAGATTCCATAAATTATGTATTCGGTCCCATTCACTTTTGAGCTCTGTCCTTACCCATTTCTTAGTTCTATCTGCCAGTTAATCTCTTTGGTCTCTCGTGGTCACTGCCCTGGGGACCCGTTCACCCTTATCTCCACTCACACTCCCCAGGGACTCCAGGTGCCGCCTAAGCCCCAGCCTCAGGTCCAAGCATGCTCAGCAAGTCTACACCTCAACAGTCTCGGTCTTCCCCACCCCCAGCATGAGGACCGTGGGGCGGCCTGTGGCATGTCTCCGTCCCAGTGCTGCTGCACAGGAACATATTCGTCTATTCATCCTCTGCAGCCTATTCCAGAGCCAACCTCTCCCTCCGTCCCAGAAAAGAGCACCTGGGCTTGATCCTGGAGGGGCAAGTTCTAGTCCCCACTCTGCCAGGAACCAGTGTGTTACTTTGGGCAGATCACTTTTATCTTTTTTAGCCTAATGTCCTCTTCTGGTAAAAGAGAAGGTCAATTAGAAGACTCCCAAAGACCATTCCAACATCTACACTCTGCAAATTTATTAGTGGATAGCCAACAACATGCAGTTCTAAATATTCTTGGCAATGAACCAGCCTGACCCTCACCCCTGTCCCTCTCCTCGAGGCACTGCCAAATGAACCTTCTAGGGGCTCCACATCCTACATGTCACTCTGCATTCATTTCCAGCCTAACTGCCTCTCTTCTGCGGAATAGGGTGATCACAGAACTTATCCTCCAAACCTAGACTTTCTTGAGAGTGAAAGGGGTACCATTAAAAATGCAGCTTGGATGGCAGACACAGTCCTGACTATCCCAGGCATAGCAGGACACCAGGTCAGCCTAGTTTTTAATCAAGTCCAAACCCCTCCCTCCACCACATGGCTCAACCTTGCTCAGCAGGCTGCTCTCTCCAACCCTGCCCCCATTTCCGCCAGGATTGTCTCCTCTTAAAAATTATACCCTCTTTTCCGGATGGAAATTGGCAGGAAGACAGGTCTCTTGGTGCCAGTCTGCATTTGGACCATCATTTTCTAAGCTGAATATAAATGAGCACACCTCCTCATTTTGCTGTTACACATCTGGTAGTTTCTTACACACCTGGAAGCAGCTGCTTCCAACCTGAGTGGGAGACAGCAACCCCAGCCAGGGGTCCTCAATGGGCTGAAAATTTCTGGAGGCCATCACCTGCAGGACCTCCCTTCCTCCCTCAAGATGCTCTGGGGAGAGCGGCCTTGCTGGAAATTCTGCTCCCTGGGTCAGGAAACAGGAGCTGGTATCGAAGGAGCTTTGGCTGATGTGTCATACCTAGAGCAAGACAGTAGAAAAAGATTGGGTCAGAGCAAGGCGTCCTGCTCCAGTGATGCTGAGCCAATGCCCAGAATGTTCCCCATGTGGCCACCCTCCACTCGGCCCACTCGGCCACCTTGCCTAAAGCCTCTCTGTCCAGGGTCACCAGGTGAGGGTGAAGGCAGGCCTTTCCATAGATGGGATCTGCTATCATACCACATTTACTGTAGAGAACAGTAACGAAAACCAAGCTACTTGTATGAAAATTAGTAAATAAACCAGCAGCCAGCTCGGCTCGTTTTAGCACCACCTTGAATCTCTGCTCCCAGGTTGCAGACCTGTGGCAGGGCTGCCACACTCCCGCAGCAACAGTGCTCCCACCTGGTCCCCATGGAGCGCTGGCTGAGGCGGGCAGCCATGTGGTGGTGAGAGGGAGGATACTTCGATCTGGGGAGACACGCAGGGCAGTTCTGTACCTGCTGTCTACCCAGCGGTGCCTGCGGGGGCCCATCAGGGTCGGTGGGCAATGTCGCTAGGTGCCAAGGCCCCGGTCAGGCAAAGCTGCAGAGACGATTCCCCAGGACGGATCCATGGACAGGAGCCGTGTGGGGCTGAATGCTGCCAGAAGCCTCCTTAGCATTTCTTACCAGCCAAGTATTAAAGCTGCCCCCAATGCATAGAGGAACCTGGGCAGGTGTGGAAGGGGGACCCCAGGTCTCCCTCCCATGTCCCCTCTCGACCCTAGTCCGGCCAGATGCAACTCTTTCTCTGCTCAGTGATGTTTTAAGGCATCAGACACACTCTAGTCCTTCTTGAAACCAAAAATCTCTGAGGGACCGACCCAACCCTTCAGACCTCCAAATTTACCAAATACAGCTTCTTCCCAGGAACAGGCGTTTTCTTCTGCCCTGATGGAATCCTGTCAGGAATGAGGGTTTTCACAAGAGAAACAATGCCTTTCCCTCTGCATGGTAACGACTGTGCTCTGAGGGAAAAGGGGATTTTCCACATGACCGCTCCACCGCCTCGCCTCCCCGCAGAAGGTTTAGATGCGCCCCTGCAAGCTGGTTGTCTTGTGTTTCTTAAATTGTCACTGTCACAAAGATTCTTTCTGCTTCACTTCTCCCAAAGTCCTCCTCCTCACTGCCCCCTCTTTGGTCCTAGGAACAGTAATCGAGCCATTCAGTGCCCAGTGTGGGGACTGGTCCCACACAGCCATGCAAGGGCCCTTTGTCTGCCTTTGTGCTCAGGGGAGGCCTCAGCGCCGGCGGTTCTCATAGGGTGTTCACCACGCAACCCAGGCATCTAAGCAGGGCATTTGCAGGGGACTGTCCCAGCCTCACAGACGGCTAGCAGTGACAGTTTGAGCCTGTCAAGTGAGCGAGGTGGGGTTTTTCCCTCTTTCCTGCTTTCTAACTGCTCTTTCTTCCTTTTCTCAACACGTGTAGGTGGTAGCTAGTTTGAGCACCAAATCTAGCAGCCAATGGTTAATGACAGACACCTCCTATCACACACAGGGCAAGCTGTGATGTCCTACTTTCTGCAGATGGCCCTGGTCAGGCTTGAGGGCCCCATCTTTGCCCCCATGCCCTTGAGAGAGTCCTCGGTCCCCGAGCAGCACGGGCTTCCCTCTGCCCCTCGGGGGCTGCCCGCTGTGTGTGCACCACACACGCCCATGGCCACCAGTCATCGGGGGCTGGGCATAGGATTGGGCTTTCTCACAGAAGAAAAGCGGGTCTCTTTTGGGGCATGACTGCATTTCCAAACCCAGTCCCAAGTGAATAGTGTCAGTCCCTGTTCTAAATTCCCGTAGCACAGGTGATGAGGGGTGGCAGGGGCTGTCGTGCTGAATCCAACCCTAGTCCCCTGGCCTTTTCCTGCTCCCTCCTCTGTTCCTGGCAAGCTAGAGCCACACAGAAACGGGTGAGTGTGTGGCTGGCAGCATTCCTAAGATAAATTGTTCAACAAATGTTCACTGGTGTACCTAGTGTGTACCAGGTAGTGTTTTTCTAGTACCTGGCTCACTTGACGACTATAATCCAATGCTTTTATATTTCATAAGGGAAAAGAGCTATTAGTGACATAGAAATTCAGACCTATCCTTCCAGCCACAAATGGTTTTCTCTCATCCCTATACCTCTGTGCCACGGGGACCCTGCAATGCCTCTCTCCTTTCACTCCTGGAGGTCCTTCCACAAATGCCAAGCCTGTGCCAAGGTTCTGAAGGGCTCAGCACAAACCAAGCCCTCAAGATATCAGTGACGATTATCCCTTCCAATGAAACTTTAATTTTGGAAATGGATCTTTGGGGCATAGGACTAATTCTTTACTTTGAAATAGTACATATCTAATGGTAAAATGTCAGGCTGCACAATAAATCAGCAGATCACACACCTGCCGCAGCCACTCTCTGGAAACATTTAGAAGTGTCTGCTGTGTGCCAGGCACTGTGCTGGGCACTGGGGGGTGCAGACATTGATGAGACCTGGCCCTCACGCTCAGAGAGCTCGCTGGGAGACAAATACCTCAGCACCTTGAGGTTGGGTAGGTGCTGAGAGGGAGGGAATTGGGGAAGCCAGAGGCGCACCCAGCTGGGCACTTGACTCAATGTGGGCTTGGGGAAGACTCCCCCAAGGAGGTGGCATTTGAGCAAAATCTCCATGTCTCTGCAGGAAATTAAATTTAACCGACTATGTGGGTTCCACGGAGCTTAGTGGTGGTGTCGATGTGACAAGTTGTGTTCTGAGTTTTCCATTTATAGAGTGTTTCAGATGCACTGATGCATACCTTGAGAGCTGACTACCGAACTATGGGGCCCAGGCAGCTGGCTTTCCAGGGGAGGTGTATCCAGAGGCTTCCTTCTTGCTGTGCACATTTCCCTAACTGACCTATAGCTATCTTGAAATTATAGTATTCAATATTCCTTCCTTGACTTGGGAGATTTTATGGTCTTCCAGTGGTTAATGTCAAAGTCAGGTGTCTCTGGGAGGGAATGCAGCAGAGGCCATCATCAGCTAATAGTTGCTCTAGAATTGTTCTGGGAACATGGTGTCCTGGCCAGGGCCAGGGCCAGGGAGAGAGAGGGAGAGGGATGGGGTGGGGTTAGGAAGAGAAAGGCAGAGGGATTTCCTGTCTTGCAACAAGAGGATCTGCTCTGCTGTCTGAGAGTCTGCACTTCATTGAGTTCCTCCACAAAGCTCTCCCATCAGGAGAAATGGGCTGGTGTCTTTCCAGTCCAAAATGCCATCAGGAGCAAACTCTTCATGTGCCTGATCCCCTAAGAGGAGCAAGCAATCACATGGTGGCAGCAGTATGTGAGGATATTACACCTGCTCTGCCCTGACGCTTCACTGTCAAGCATCTAAATAAATATCTAAGCGGAGAACCAGCTGGGAAGCACAAGTCTTGGTGCTCAGAAAAGCAATGGGCTGTCCTGAGCATGGAGGGCACAGCCTCTGGGGATGTCTGCTCACGTGAGTCTGGCACCACCCCTGCAGACAGGGTGCACAGAGGAGTTGGGGAACACGCACAATTCCAGGGGGTAGATTTTATCTCAGTCTGCTTTAAAAGACAGGACAGCAGGAGAGGAAATCGCTTAAGATGAAAGAAAATGAGAAGGATTTGGTGGAAGTCATTTATAGGAAACTGAGAGCAAAATTTGGCCCCAGGAGAATAAAGTTCGTGGGAGGAGACAACAGGGGACTGGCCAACACTTGTCATTTCACCATTTAAGTAGAGATCAAGATGCTGAAGTACCCAGGAAACATCTCTTTTGTGACTTGCCCAGAGCATGGAGAAATTCCATTGGGGACTTCTGAGAGATGAACCCAGGCCGCCAGACATTAACAGAATTACCAAGTGGCTGGAGGAATACCAGATTTCCCAGCATACAGTGAAGGGGACATTAGCTCTAAAGTTATGTGGGAAGTTAGGCCGGATGGGGCTGACGAAGGCAGCAAAGCCCAGCACCCACACCAAGGCAGCTCCCTGCCCACAACCAACCACATTTGCACCCTAACTAAAAACTGAAGATGTTATGACACTTGAAGATTTCTTCTCTCTGCACCTGCTTAACCCTTTCTCTTGACCTTACTAAATTTTTGCTGCTTTCTTTTTGGTTAATTTTACAATGTTCAAATGTCTATTAAAAAAAAAAAAACACCATGAAACACTATGGATATCAACTTTGACATAGGAGAAAAGAAAAACATTGGTGAGATCTATTTCCTTCCTCGAGCAAAGCCCAGGAAGACAGCTGGCACACAGGAAGGAAGGAGGGAAGGAGAAAGAGAGGAGGAAGGAAATCGGCTGTGGATGAAGTGCCCAGAGAACGGCCAGCACGAGGGCACCCATCGGCCAGTCACTCCCTCGTCTCGGGTCTCCTGATGGAACGTTTTCAGCTTCGGGAAAATCTCTCCACCTTTTCTCTTCTAGGGCTGTAAAAAGGATGGGATGGGGGTGGACAACTTGGTATGTTACTGAAACCTGGGAAGAACAGCCAAGATAATGGTTTGATTAATATATTGCATTTTGAAAAAAAAGCTCACAGAAAATACATCATTCAATGTCAGGATTAAGGCCAATTATAAAAGTAAGACAAACCTTCTACCAAAATGAAAGGCTCTCAAATTGGGTGAAAACACCCAACTATGTGATATATACAAAAAATGCAAACTTCTGCTCCCAAGAAGATGGAGTGGGCATGCTCACCCCTATCCTTTCTGCCAAATACAACTAGAAACACTGGATATTATGTATTAGATAGAACGAGCATAAGAAGCTTCTGAGAGGTGGAGGCTAGAAGGCAGACCAGCCAGGAGCCTCAGGACCTGAAGAATGACACAGCAGGGAACTCCCTGGGTTTTCTGTGTGCCTCATGTATTCCAGAGTTGGAGCTGTAGATGCTGGCAGCCTGGAAAAGGCTGGTGCACTCAGCAACAACACAACAACAACAAAGGAGAAGAAGAGGAAGAAACCTACTCTAGCCAAAGGACCAGGAGAGGGGCAGCCTGTCAAGACAAAAGACTTTCAGAAAGTAACTGCTTTACTCCAGCCCAGTGCCACGGAATGTGGCCCCATGTCCACCCGTGCCAGGAGAGGCCACGTGGGAAGCTCAGCTGTCCACGCTCACGAGGCTGTCATGAGGCAATGTAGTCCCACCACTGGGGTTTTGTCAAAGGAAGCCCAGTAGGGAGCTGGGATTTTCATCTCTATTTGCCAATAACGAGGCCTCTACCCTGCCCACTACAGTGCCATTGGAAACCACGTGAGAAGCCTGGGTTTATTCCCCCACTCAGCAGTCACAAGTCACCTTGCCCGCTCCTACTGTGGTAGTGTCAGAGGAGGCCAGACGGAAAGGGTCAGGACATTCACTGCCACCAGTGGTAAGGAGGCCACTGGTGGAGGCGAGCAGAACAGAAAGGAAGCACTCCTGCCCTCCTGGGCAGGTGCTAGCAGCAGAGGCCCACTGGGGAGCCGGAGAAGCTTCCTCCCGACCTGAGAAGTACTGAGGACCACTTCACTGCCTTCGGTGTCACTAGAGACTGCAATGCATCCTTCATCCCCTAAAGGAGCAGTGTCACAGGAAGTTAGCTAAGACAAGCTTTAAATAAGATCCAGCATCCCATCATAGAACACCCAAAATGTGCAAGCTTCAATCAAAAATCACTCATAATACCAGGAACCAGGAAAATCTCAAACTGAATGAGAAAAGACAATTAATAGACACCAACACCAAGATGTCAGTGATGTTAAAATTATCTGAAAAATGTTTTAAAGCAGCCGTTATAAAAATGATTCAATGAATAATTATGAACATGCTTGAAACAAATAATATGATAGAAAGTATCACCAAAGAAATAGTCTCAGTAAGGAAATAGAAAATAAACAACCCAGTGGAAATATCAGAATTGAAAAATATAATAACTGAAATAAAAATGTCAGTAGATAGGCTCAACAGCAAAATAGAGGGGACAGAGGAAAGAATAAGTGAACTGGAAGATACAATAGAAATTACTGAATCTGAACAAAAGAAAGAAAATAGACTAAAAAAAAAAGAACAGAGGCTCAGGGACCTATGGGATTATGACAAAATATATAAATTTATGTTATTGTGGTTCCAGAAAAAGAAAAGAAAGAAGGTGGGTCTAAAAAAGTACTCCAAGAAATAATAGTTGAAAAATTCCCCAATTTGGCAAAACGCATCAACCTACTGATTCAAGAAGCTGAGTGACAAATAAGATAAATCCAAAAAAAATTAAGGTGCATCATAATTAAAATTCTGAAAACTAAGGAAAAATAATAAAATCTTGAAAGCTGTTAGAGAAACAGCTTATCTCTAGGAGAAAACCAATCCAAATGACAGAAGATTTCTCATCACAAACCACAGAGGCCAGAAAGAAGTGACACAACATTTTTGAAGTGAGGTTTGGGTGGGGGGGAGAAAGAACTGTCAACCAGAAGGCTATATCTGGTGCAAATATCCTTTAGGAATTAAAAGGAAATCAAGATATTCTTAGAGGAAGGAAACAGAGAGAATTTGTCACCAGAACAGCTACCCTAAAAAAAGCAGATAAATGATGTTATCTAAACAGAAGAGACATGATAAAAGAAGGAATCAAGAAAATTAGGAAAGAAGAAAGAATGCGGTAAACGAAGGGACTAAGTTCAGCCCGCTTCCCTTATCCTTTTGAGTTTTTTAAATTATGCTTGACGAATGAAGTGAAGAGTATAACTCTCTGATGTGATTCTACATGGATGGGGAGAAAATATTTTAGATAATTATACTGTATGCAGGGGAGGATAACGGGATGTAAGAACGGTAAGGCTTTTACACTTCACTCAAACTGTTGATACAGGTAGACTATGATAAGTAACGTATACAAAATGTAATTCCTAGAGCTCTGAATACTGAAATACTATTCAGAGAGATGCACTCAAAAATACTCTTTTTAAATAAATCAAAATGAAATTCTAAAACATGCCCAGGTCATGCACAGTCAGGCAAGGAAGAGAAAACAAAAATGAAAAAACATAGGGAACAAACAGAAAACAAACAATAAAATGGCAGCCTTAAGCCCTAATATAGCAATAATTATATCAATTTTAGATCATCTAAATGCAAAGTTTAAAGATAGAGATGGTCAGAGTGGATTTAAAAACGTGAATCAATTATATGCTGTCTATAGGATGATGTAAATAGGTTGAAAGTAAAAGGCTGGAAAATAACATATCATGAAAACATGAATCAAAAGAAAGTAAGGGTAGCTGTGTTAGTATTGGATAAAGTAGACATCAGAGCAAATAAAATTATCAGAGACAGATTAAAACAATATAACCAAAGGGTTAATCTACCAAGAAGATATGACAAGGCTAAATGTGTACACCAAACATTAAAGCTATAAGTTACATGAAGCAAAACTGATATGATAGACCTGAAAGGAGAAACAGACAAGCCCACAATCATAGTTAGAGACTTCAACACCGCTCTCTCAACAACTGACAGAACAACTAGACAGAAAGTCAAAACATGTAGAAAAACTCAACACCATTAACACTCAGGATCTATAGACATTTATGGAACACTCTGCCTAACAACAGCAGAATACGTTATTTTCAAGTGCCCGTGGAACATAACCCAACACAGACCATAACTGGGAACATAAAGCAAAGCTCAAAAACTCTAAAATTTCTCAAAGGAAATAAAAAAATACATTGAACAGAATGAAAATTAAAATACTATATGTCACATTGGTGAAATACAACTAAAATGGTGTTGAGAGGGGAATTAACAGCTTGCATGAAGAGAAGGAAAGATTTCAAGCCAAAAACTTAAGTTCCCACCTCAAGAATCTAGAAAATAAAGAGTAAAGTAAATCCAAAGAAAGCAGAAGGAAGTAAATATTATAGATAAGAGCCACAATCAGTAAAATTGAAAATAGAAAAAAATAGAGAAAAAACAATGAATAAAAGAACTGGATCTTTAAATAAAAATCAATGGAAGTGATAACCCTCTAGCAAGACTAACAAAGGGAAGACACAAATTGCCGGTGTCAGTGATAAAGCAGATGTCAGTATAGACCCCGAAAGCATCAAAATGATAGTAAGAGAATACTAAGAAAAATTCTATTAATGCACACATAAATTTGACAACTTAGGTGAAGTAGACCAGTTCCTCAAAAACACTTACTACCACAGCTGACTCAACATGAAATAGATAATTTGGATAGCCCCATAATTATTAAGTAAATTAAATTCATAATTTAAAAATTTCAGAGAAAGGAAACCTCAGACTTAGATGCTTTCACTGGCTAATTTCACTGAACATTTACAGAAGAATTAACACCAGTTCTACGTAATTTTTTCCAGAAACTAGAAGAGGAGAGATACACTTAACTGTTTCATTTTATGAAGTTAGTATTCTCCTGGTACTACCAAAATCAGACAAACACAGAATGAAAAAAGGGAAACTACGGAGCAATATCCTTTATAAAAATATACAAAAATCCCTAACAAAATGTTAATAAATAGAATTCAGCAATATATAAAAAGAATTATATGCTGTGACCAAGTGTGGTATACTCTAAAGATATAAGAGAGGTTCAATTTTCACAAATAAATCCATCTAATTCTTCACAGTAAAGGGCAAAAGAGAAAAAAATCACATTATCATATCAACTGATGCAGAAAAAGCATGTGACAAAATTCAACCCTCATGCATAATAAACAACTCTTAGACAAATAGGAAGAGAGTAGAACTTCCTCAGCTTGGTAAAGAGTACCTACAAAAATCCTATAGCTAACATCATACTTTGTGATGAAAGATTGAATGCTTTCCCCTTAATGTCAGGAACAAGGCAAGGAAGTTTGGTCTTACTATTCCTATTCAACAGAGTACTGCAAGTTCTAGCCAGTGCAATAAAGTAAGAAACAGAATAAAAGGCAAATCCTTTTAGATCAGGAAGGAAGAAAAAGAAAACAGTTCAATTTATAGATGACATGATTGTTTATGTAGAAAATCTCAAGGTTCTATGAAAAAGGAAGGAAGCGAGGGAGGAGGAAGGAATGGAAGGACAGAAATTGAAAGAGAAAGAAAAGAAAAACAGAGCAAGAGAAAGAAAGAAAGAAAGAAAGAAAGAAAGAAAGAAAGAAAGAAAGAAAGAAAGAAAGAAAGAAAGAGAAAAGAAAAGAAAAGAAAAGGAAGAAAGGAAAAGAAATTCCTAGAACTAATGAGTTCAGCAAGGTTGCAGATAAAAGGCCACCAATGTTAAATAATTAATTGTATTTCTACATACAGTTGTCACTAGGTATCTGGGGGGAATTGATTCCAGGACCCCCGCTCAGACAGCAAAATCCACCAAAATGTTCAAGCCTCATATAAAATGGTGTTGCAGTTGCATATAAACTATACACATCCTCCTGTACACTTTAAATCATCTCCAGATTACTTATAATACCTAATACAATGTAAATGCTATGTACATAGTTGTTATATTGTATTATTTAGGGAATAGCGACAAGAAAAAAATCTGTACACATTCAGAACAGATGCAACCATCTTCCCCGCCCCCCACAAATAATTTTGATCCACAGTTGGTTGAATCCATGGATGTGGAACCCATGTACTAATAATGAAACTGGACACCAAAATTTTTAAAAATCATGTACAATTTCTCAAAAAATAACAAATGCCTAGGTATCTAACAACACATATATAAGACATATATGCTAAAAACTACAAAATGCTGGTGAAATAAATCAAAGTAGATCTATAGAAATGAAAAGACATACCATCAGTTGGAAGATTTAGCATAGTAAAGATATTATTTCTTCACACATTGATATATATGTTTAACACAATTTCTATCAAAATCTAAGCAAAACTTTTCATTGCTATAGACAAAATTATTTTAAAATGTATATGGGAAGGCAAAAGAACTAGAATAGTTAGTACAATTTTGAAAAAGAATAAAGTGGGAGGAATCAGTCTATCAAATTTCAAGACATACAACTATAGTAATCAAGACTGTATGGTATTGGCAGATGAATATACACATAGATCAAGATCATAATAGGGAATGCAGAAATAAGGACCCACACAAACATGCCCAGCCAATTTTTGATGAAGTGGCAAAAGCAATTCCAATGGAGAAAGATGGCCTTTTCAGCAAGTGGTGCCAGAATAACTGGACATCCATTAGCAAAATAAGAAAAAAAGAACCGCAACCTAAGTTTCACACTTTATTCAAAAATGGATCATGGACTTAAATGTACAAAAAAAACTACAAAACCTTTATTCAAAAAAAGCACAGAAAAGAAAATCTTTGGAACTAAGGTTAGACAAAGAGTTCTTAGGCTTGACACCAAATGCATAATCCATAAAGGAAAAATTGATAAACTGGACCTCATCAAAATTAAAAACATTTGCTCTGTGAAAGACCATGTTAAGATAATGAAAAGATGAGCTGTAGTCTGGGAGGATATATTTGCAAACCACATATCACAGTAAGGAGTAGTATCTAGCACATACAAAGAACAGTCAAAGCTCAACAGTTAAAATAATCCAATTAGGAAAAGGGCAAAAAATGTAAACAGATATTTCACTGATGAAGATAGAGATGGCAAATAACACATGAAAAGACGTTCAACATCATTACCTATTGGGGAAGTGCAAATTAAAACCACAATAAAATGCCACTATTGACTTATCAGAATGGCTAATAAACAAAAGTGATAACACATAATGCATAATGCATTTGTACATTGATGGTGGGAACATCAAATGGTACAGCCATTCTGGAAAAGAGTAGGGCAGTTTCTTAGAAAACTAAACATACGCTTACCATACAGCCCAGAAACTACATTTTTGGGCATTTAGCCCCAGAGAAATGAAAACTTACATTCATACAACTTATATATTAATATACATAGCAGCTGTATTCATAATAATCCAAAACTGGAAATAACCCAATTGTCCTTCAATGGGTGACTGGTTAAGGAAACTGGTATGTCTATACCACAGAACAGCCCTCTGCAATAAGAAAGAATGAACTATGGATATATTCATTTGGGTGAATCACTAGAAAATTTTGCAGAGTGGAAAAAAAACACCACCAAAAGGTTACATATTGTGATTCTGTTTATGTAACATGCTTGACATGACAAAAATATGAACACATGGAGAACAGATTAGTGGTTGCCAGTGGTAAGAATGGGAGATGTTTGGAGGGACAGGAAAGAAGTAGGTATGGCTATAAAAGGGCAACATAAAGGATCTTTGCAGTGATGGATTTTTTTTTTTTTAACAGGAATTTGCTCTGTCGTCCCAGCTAGAGTGTAGTGGTGTCATCGTAGCTCTTTAAACCCTAAGGTTTAAAGATGTGTTTTATTTTTTCTTTGTTTCACGTTTCCATTAATTTTTAATGGTTTAGCCTCTTAAATTTAAAATTTTTCTTTGGTCAAATATTAGTTTAAAAAGAGTGTCTAAATTGGTAAGTGACTAAGCCAGAGTTTTTTGGTTCTATATTATTATTGCTAATGTTATCTCACTGCTGTAAAAAATGTTACCCGAACCATTTTTACTTTGTGGAATTTATTGAGGTTTTCATTATAGATTAATATATGATCCATTACAGTAAAAAAAAAAAAACTGTCATGAAACATTGTAAAGATGTAATATCTATTGTCAGGGAACAAAATTCAATTTATGTCTATTAGCTCAACTTTATTGTTACTCAAAGTTTCTTCATGGCTTGGCAAGAGGTGAGGAGAAAG
This sequence comes from Lepilemur ruficaudatus, assembly GCA_963574885.1. Lineage (NCBI taxonomy): Eukaryota > Metazoa > Chordata > Mammalia > Primates > Lepilemuridae > Lepilemur > Lepilemur ruficaudatus. Next base: position 33,327 of record CAUYRT010085667.1, on the reverse strand, counting down.
GATGAATTAAGGATCCAATTTAAAGTGCATTTTTATAAGTGCTATGAAAATGGAAAGAAATAATAAATATGAAAGGCATAAACTAATAAATTAGAAAACAGTAGAAGCCCAAGCTAATTACCTGGAAAATAAATGAGCAGACCATGAACTAAAACCACCCCTGGCTCACTTAGTCAAAAGAAAAAGGGGGATCGCGTAGACATCTGCAAGTAGAAACAAAAAGAGAGAAATAAACACAGATACCAAAAAACTTGTAAGCAACATGGAAGAGTATTCTATAGCATTATTTAAAATTAAAATTGGAATGTTGGGTGCCATGAGTGGTTGCTCTAGGAAAATATAAGTTGCTGGAAGAAATTGAAAATCTGAAATTTTTGTACAGTGGAATAAAGTATCAAAGATCAGTGCATTCACTAAACATTCACTGAGTCTCTGCTCTATGCCAGGACACCGGGAAGTCCAGGGGAGGGGGAAAAGGCCCTGCTTTCAAGGAGCTCTCTGTGAGTTGGGCGTGTGGGGAAGATAAGAAAACTTTAGTTAAGAGCTGGTGGCCAGGGGCCGGATGGAGGGGCAGGGAGAGGCCCGGGTGTGGTGATGGTGCTGCCCTTCACAACTGACTTCTTTCTCTCCCGTCAAGACCAGGACCTTCCTGAACCTCTGTTTCCTGCCAGAGTGAAATGCAGCCCCTGGCACTTCCTTCTCAGACTGTTGGGAGGATAAAGAATCATGTATGTCATGTGATCCCCAGAGCATGGCGCCTGAAAAACACCCCACAAATGGAAGCTGCTCTCGGCAGCAGATGGGGAGCTGCCCTCTAAGGCCATCAGGAAAGCTTCCTGGGAAGGTGGCATGGATCAGGATCCTGAAGGAGGAGTTGGAAGCAGGGCCTGTTCCAGGCTGTGGGTTAGCGTGTGCAGCAGGCATGAAGGGAAGAGTTCGCATGGGGCAGTGGGCATCTGTGACTGGAGCACAGGGAGTGGCCTGGGGGCACGGTGGGAGGGGTCCCAGAGGGCCTTGTATGCTGTGGTAAAGAGATCAGTGAGATTTAGCTGAATGTTCTTGGTTACACAGATATAAAGTAAACAAGGGGAGCCTTGAAATTTCAGCACCAGAAACCATCCATAAATGAACCATCTTAAGCTGCTCCACAGAGGTTCAGGATGAGCCTGAGGGGACAAACTCCTGGATGCACAGAAGGCCCTGATCTGCCCCTCCCTGTGGCCCTGCAGCTAGAGCCAGTAGAGCTAAGACTGGGTCACATGGCCTAAGGCTCAGGTGCAGCGCTAGGGGAGGAGGTTTTCCAGTTGCTACTGGCTGGGCCACACCCAGCACATTCTTCCAGTTCTGCCTCCAACAAGTCTTCTCCGACAATTAATGCAAATGGTCACTGAAGGCTTCCTTGCACCTATACATTTTTGAAGCCCCCTTTTGACCTCATCACCACTAATGCAGGCTTCCTCTATTCCCCATAGGGTCTAGAAGAGTCTTCTCAGTTCATTCTGGCCTTCCCTTCCTAGCTGCTGTTGTCTTTGATGATGTGGGAAAATTATCAAGAATGGATGAATGGGTGGATGCTTGAGTACATATAGACATACATACATACATAAATGACCTTTGCTTGAGGAACAGAGATGTCATCTGAATTTGCCTGAAATACAAGTTGACCTCTGAAATGAAAACATTCCATGGTCTTTGCTTCCCGATCACTAATGCCTTTCCTATGGTATATTAGTTGCTAGGACTGCTATAACAAAATACCACAGACTGGGGGCTTAAATGACAGAAATCTACTCTGTCATATTCTGGAGGCTAGACGTTTGAGACCAAGGTGTCAGCAGGTTTGATTTCTCCGAAGGCCTCTCTCTTTGGCTTGCAGATGACCGTTATCTCGCTGTGTCCTCCCCTGGCTTCTTTCTGTGCACACGAGCCCTGGTGTGGCTCCCTCTTCTTAACGAGGACACCAGTCATACTGGATTAGGGCCCAATCCTAATAGTCTCATTTTAACTCAAAACCCCCTTTAAAGATTTTATCTTTAAACACTTCTGGGGGTTGGGACTTAAACATTTGGGGGGTTACACAATTCAGCCCATTATGTATGGCTTTTAACCTTCTAAGTAAAGGGTATAAGTCCAAGGCCAAGGACAGATAGGGAATTGGGGGTGGTAGAAAGTTGAGTTGGGATCAACCCAATTCCAATAATAATAATAATAATGATAAAATCAGGGAAAGAGCCTGGCGAAATGCTTTTAGTCGCCTAACCTCTCTGCATGCAGTAGGGATATCGTTCTGAGCCCATCTACACCGTGGGTAATGTACGAGCCCCAGAGAGAATCTCTGCCTGCAAAGCTGTGCTTTCTGAATTGGCTCATTACCATTGGATGTGGAAAGGCCAGGGCACCGCAACACAACAGGTGGAGACTGGGTTTGCTGGAGCACGTCAATCACGGCACAGGTGCTGCAGCCAGCGGTATGACCCCCCAAGGAGAGAAGCACATTTCCCTGGCAGTCTGCCCTCAGGGTTCAGAAGCAGCAGGCCTCCAGTGTTCTCTCTGTCCAAGCTTATTCCGCATGCCAGTAAAAAGATGTCTTTGCTTACCTTCCCCAGAGCTTTCCCTCTGTCTCCCTTTGTGCTTGTGGATTTTGTTTCCTGCAGAAGGATTATCTGTACTTTCCATTTCCCGTCATCTGAGGAGGCCAGGATATAGCAGTGTCTTGGCTTTTCAATAAGGCAGAAAACAGGATGTGCCTTGGGTCTGGTCATCTATGGCCCGTCTTGCCTTCTACCATGGCCTGCGTATTTGATCCCCCATGACACAAGCACGTGGCCCACCGTCACTTGACTGGGATACTCAGTCCCCTGTGAACTGAAACAGTCACAGAACACAGTGGTGACCAGAGAGCCATTCTGGGCTCTTCAGGGTCCAAAGACTCAGCATGATGTCGTAAGATTCACCTAAGTGGTTTCATGCATCAGCAGTTAATCCTTTTCATTGCCAATAGTAGTCCATCATATGGAGGTAACACAGTTTGTTTATCCATTCACTTATTGAAGGACACTTGGGCTGTGTACATACCGTTTTTGACAATTGTGAATAGAGCAGCTATAAATATTCATGTATAAGTTATTAATATTATGTGAACTTAAGTTTTCATTTCTCAAGAACAGAGCTTCTCAATCTTGGTGCTACCAACCTTGACATTTTGGGCCAGATACATCTTTGTTGTGGGGGAGCTGACATTGACAAATGCAAAAATCATCCATGATTGAGAACCACTGCTCTTGGGTAAATACCCAAGAGCAAATTTACCGGATCATGTGGCAAGTGTATAACTTTGTAAGAAACTTTCTATTCCCAATGTACGAGAGATTCAGTTGCTCAGCATCCTTGCTAAAACTTGGTATTGCATCAGTATTTTTTATTTATGCCATTCCAGTAGGGATAAAGATGCATCTCATTGTGGTTTTAACTTGCATTTCCCCAGTGGCTGATGATGTTGAAAATCTTTCTACTTGCTTATTTGCCATCTGTATATCCTCTTTAGTGAAATCTGTTCAAATCATTTTTCCATTTTTAATTAGACAATTTATTTTCCTACTGTTGGGTTTTGAGAGTTCTTTATAGAATCTAAATACAAATTCTTTCTTGGACATGTAATTTGCAAATATTTTCTCCTAGGCTATCGCATGTCTTTTCATTCTCTTAACAGTGGCTTTTGCAGAGCAAAAGTTTTTGATTTTGATGAAGTCCAAGTTATTAGTTTTTCTATTTTATGAATTATGCTTTTGGAGTCATACCTAAGAACCTTGTTTAATCTCAGGTCATGAAGATTTTTTTCCATTTGTTTCTAAAAGTTTCAGAGTTTTATGTTTTACATTTAGATTTATAATTTATTTTGAGCTAATTTTTGTATAAGATGTGAAGCTGACATCAAGGTTTGCTTGTCTTTTGACTATTGATATCCAATTGTTTCAGTGTCATTTGTTGAAAATACTAACCTTCCTTCATTGAATTCCTTTTGCATCTTTGTGAAAAATCATTTGGGCATATTTGTGTGGGCCTATTTCTAAGTTTTCTATTTTGTTCCATTGATCTGTGTGTTTATTTCTAGACTACACTATCTTGATTACTATAACTATATATTATACCATAATAGGTCCTATAATCAAATAAAGTGATTCCTCTGACTATTCTTCTTTTGAAATTATTTACGTTATTCTAGTTTCTTCCCTTTTTCATATAAATTTTAGAATCAGTTTGTCTTTATCTACAACAAATTCTGCTGTGAGTTTTATTGGAATTATGTAAAATCTATGAACCAAGTCAGAGAGAATCGACAAAGGTACTGTATTGACACTTCCAATCCTTTGTATTAGCTTGTATTAGTTCTTCCTTGGTTTCTTTCATCAGCATTTTTAGATTTCAGTGTAAAGATGATGTACATGTTTTTGTGGATTTATAACTAAATGTTTCATTTTAGGGGAGCTAGTGTAAAAGGTATATTGTTTCAAATTTTGCTTTCTAATTGCACATTGCTAGTATCTAGAAATTTAATGTTTTTATTTTGACCCTGTATCCTGTGACCTTGCTAAGCTCACTATTAGTTTTAGAGGATTTAGGATATTTTTGGAGGATATTTCTTGTGATTTTTCTCTGTATAAATAATCATGTTGTCTGTGAATAGGAACAGTCTTATTGTTTCCTTTCCTATTTCAATGCCTTTGTTTTCTTTTTCTGGCCTTATTGCTTTGGCTGAGATTTCCAGCATGATGATAAATAGGAGTGATGAGAATTGACATCTTAACCTTGTTCTGGATCTTAGGCAGAAAGCACTCAGCCTTTTGCCACTAAATATGATACTCACTGTGGGAGTTTTTATTTGTTTGTTTGTGTTTTTCTCCTGTAGTTGTCCTTAATCAGGATAAGATAGTTCCCTTCTATTCCTAGTTTCCTAAGAATACTTTTTAATATGAAAGAAAAAGAATGCTAAATTTTGTCAACATTTTGTCATATCAACTGGTAAGATCATGTGGTATATTTTCTTTTTAGGTTGTTAATATGATGAATTACAATGATTTATTTTTAATTATGGAACTGGCCTTGCATTCCTAGGAGAAAGTCTACTTAGTCATAGTGTATTATTCTTTTTACATATTGCTGAATTCAATTTACTAATATTTTGTAGGGGATTTTTGCATCTATGTTCATGAGAAATATTGGCCTGTAGTTTTATCTTCATGTACTATCCTTTGTCTAGTCTTGGTGTCTTAGTAATGCTGATCTCATAAAATAATTGGGAGGGATTTCTTCTTCTTCTATTTCTTGGAAAAGATTGTGTAGAATTGGTGTTAATTTTATTTAAATGTTGGGTAGAATTCACCAATGAAACCATCGAGGCCTAGAGGTCTCTTTTTCACAACATTTTTTAACTACGAATTCAATTTCTTTAATCTTTACTAAGACATGTTATTTATTCTATCTTGTATGATTATTGGTAACATGAAATATTCAAGAAATTGCTTCATTTCATCTAAGTTATCAAATCATGCATGTAAAGCTCTTCATAGTTTCCCTCTCATCCTTTTGATTTCTGAGAGGCTGTAGTGCTTTTGCCTCTTTCATTCCAAATTTTAGTAATTTGTGTCTCTCCATTTTGTCTTTGTAAACTTGTAAGAACTTTATCAATTGTCTTTTCAAGGAGCAAGCTTGGTTTTCATTTATTTTTCTCTATTATATTTCTATTTTTATTGATTTCTGTTCTGATATTTATTATTTTCTGGTTGCTTTGGATTTATGTTACTCTTATTTTTGTGGTTTCTTTAGGTGAGCACTTATATATATTTTTTTTATTTCAGGAAAATATGTGAGTACAAACATTTTGGTTACATTTTATATCTTTGCTTCTCTCTAGCAAGGGTTAGAGGTATGACCCTCCCCTCCACAGTGCTCACCGCATCCCTCAGATGTGGGTGTACCCCCCCAACTCCCGAATCCCTGGTGAACACCACCACCATTTGAGCACTGTAGTGTTAATCAGTCAGTACCAATTTGATGGCGAGTACATGTGTAGCCCATTCTTCCGATCTTGTATCAACTCACTTTGGATAATGGGCTCAAGCTCAACCCAGGATAATATAAGCGGTGCTGGCTCACTGCCGTTTCTTAAAACTGAGTAATATTCCATTGTAAACATGTACCAAATTTTAATAATCCACTCATGAATTCATGAGCACTTGGGTTGTTTCCACAACCTAGCAATAGTGAATTGTGCTGCCATAAACATTCGGGTGCAGATGTCTTTATTATGGAATGTCTTATGCTCTTTTGGGTAGGTGCCTAATAATGCTGTTGCTGGATCGAATGGTATTTCTATTTTTAGTTCTTTGAGAAATCTCCAAATTCTTTTCCACAGAGGTTGCACTAATTTGCCGTCCTACCAGCAGTGTAAGAATGTTCTTGTCTGTCCACATCCTCGCCAGCATTTGTTGTTTTGGGATTTTTTGATAGAGGCCAATCTCACTGGGGTTAGGTGGTAACTCATTGTGGTTTTGATTTGTGTTTCTCTGATGATAAGCAATGTTGAACATTTTTTTATATGTTTGTTGGCCATTATTCTGTCTTCTTTGGAAAAGTTTCTGTTCATTTCCGTTGCCCATTTATTGATGCGGTTGTTTGATTTTTTTCTTGTTAATTCTTTTGAGTTCTAGATAGATTCTTGTTATCAGACCTTTATCGGAAATGTAGAGTGCAAAGGTTTTTAAGTGCCTTATGAGAAACAATTTCATTCTGAAATGAAGCATTGAAGGAAATTTAATTTTTTATATTCTTTAAGTACCAAATGACATTGTACCTGTGTCATTTGACACAGTGGATCCCATTTAGGCATCCCACAAACTGTCTTTCATTTAATGTCTGGGCTGTGGCTTGTTAAAGAGTTTCCACACACACATTTTACTGAAACATACAAACATTTAAATAAAACTGGATGCACATTTTACTTGGAGAGCAAAGGTTAAAAACCAATCAAAATTCTTTATCTTTTATATCCATAAATGTCATCATTTCAGACAAAGAAAGGACTCCTTGTGAAATTTTAAAATTTCTAGTCAGCTTTATCAAAGTATACGTCATATAACATAAAATGCACCAACATGAAGTGCATAATTTGATGAACTTTGACAAATGTACACATTCATGAGCCATCATCACAATCAAGATGTAGAATATCTATCACTCCTAAATGTTTCCTCCTTTCCAATTTTAAAAATTTTTAATAAAAGATATTTCATATTCTTCCTTTAAAAATTGGAAGTAACTGCTTCCAACATTAGCATACTCAACTAAATAAGCCTTGGCCAGACATTTTATAACTTTTTGGGTGGAAGTTATTCAGCCAAATATCATACAGAATTCACCTTTCTTCCAAAAATGCTTCGATAATAATGTTTCTCTATTAAATATTTCCTTAACCCTTTTTAGGTTTAAGGTTTTTATTTATTTATTTTTCTTCTCAATTTAGCATTAAATTATATGCTCTGGAGCTAATGTTTTTGCATCCCTGGCCTTTTGGTTATTTCTCTTCCTAGGATTTACTGCAGTACTAGGCCATTGGATTAATTTGCATAAGTACTCACTGCTTGGGTATAAATTAACATCACTCAAAGAGAGGGTATAACCATTTGCTGAATTCCGAGTTGTAATGGGAAGTCAAATGTTGTCATTGATTTGAATGTGAAACCAAAAGCCAAGGCACTGGTTTGCCTCTTGAGGCTGGTACGTATAACCTTTCTCATCAGGAAATTTTTTAAAAATGAAAGAAAGAAAGACAAAAACAAACAACTAGCTGATTTTCAACTCTTCTTGTTTATTATGCTCGTTTAGAGATTCCTTAAACAATCTGTGAACTTTAAACTGCTCTGGTTTTTGTTGAAATGATATGCTTCTAGGTTAACACTTTCCTGCATCTCACACAGCATTGAAAGTGGTTTGGTGGTGAAGGGAACAACTTTATTAAATAAGAGAAATGTAAAGCCATTTCAGTTTTCCCTACTCTGTACCATTCATAGATATGAAAATAATGGTATGTTGTGAATCTAGTTACATGTTTTGTTTTTCTTACATGTTACAATTAGACCTTTTGTCTTCATTGTCATAAATAGCATTCCTGCATGTGGCCTATTGATTCTGCATTAAAATCAAGTTTTTCTCTGGCTCTTCCTGAAAACCAGTTGGGTGTGGTTGACATTTTGGTTTATAATAAGTCTAACATTCTCTGCATACACATTTTCACTTCAATTCAACAGACATTCATCAGGCATCTGATGTGTGCCTGGTCACTGGGGTCACAGTTCTCCCTGATCCCATTTGGTCTCAAGCAAACACAATATAAAAGCCAGAGTTTGAGCTGATAAAAATAAACCCAACTCCATTCCTATTCTCTGCAGCATTCCTATTTTCCTTTATCTGTAGCTGACAAATCCCCAAACGGTATACTCATCTAGCACCTCACATAAATACTATATTGACTATGCTTCCTTTAATCACAGGCAAATGATGTCTCCCTCCCATCCCATGCCCTCAGCAACACACATACCTGTTTTTCTTTTTGTTTTGTACACATTTGTTTTGGAAGTAAAAAGCAACATAAAATAATTTCTGAACATTTTTCTTGTTGGTTATGATAGCTAAAAACTAAAAATTATCTGGTAACGGTTATGGATTGACATCAACTAATTTAGGACAACGTGTCCAAACCTGGCATTTGTTTTCCACTGAATGACGTGAATATAAGCATCTACTCTCCCTTTGAGCTTTATTTTCAATTGTTTTATTTATTATAGTTCAAAAGATACGTAGTAAAGATGCCCACTATAATACTGTACATTTAATATATTAGGCACATTCCAACATACTTTGCAAGGTTTATCTCGTTAAACAAATGCTGGTGACATATTTATGTATGTTCTAATTAAAAGCCATTATTATTGGGTTATAACTTGCTTTAAAAATGTCTCCGGAATAAATTTCATAACTTTGGTTTTATTTTAATCGAATGACATGCTTTCCATATCAGTTTCCATGTAATTAAAGGGATGCTGCTCACATTCTCTCTCTAGTGCAATCATATTTTAACTATTGAAGTTTTAACTGAAATTGTTCATTTGTTGGATTGGAATTATTATTATATTTTTACGTGGCTGGCAAGGCATTTTTATAGTTTAAGTATCTTTTAGTGCTTAATCTTCAGTGAGGTCACACAACTTTTTATGGGGAAAAAAGCATGGGTTGTTTTCACTTTTCCCCTAGGGGCTTAAGTCAATACCTTGTGCATAGTTAGCACCCTATAAATGATTGCTGGACTAGTGAGTGATGATTATAGGGATTAGGAATATCAAGACTTTCCTATCTTTTGGTTTTCTTTACTATCTCGCATAAGATGGTGTATTTCTTCTCTGCTTGAAAATGCAACTGCACTAACCCCAATGGTTACATTCATGTAGATACATCCATAACCTACCCATTCCTTAAATCTATTTTTAATTAACAATTGTGAACATTTAATTTTCAGTGAAGCCTCAGCAAGCCCAAAGCACTCCTTCTTAGTATTTAGAAACTCAAATGGTGGGAAGGCTACTGCACTCAGCCAGTTGGATATTAGTGCATTCATTAGCACATTCATTAGAGGGCTGTTTAAATAAACAAAACCGTTACATCATACAGCATCGAATAGTGTCAGCTACAGAATTGATGACAAGTTTTTGCACAAATAGGTTCTTCTAATGAAAGGCTGTGATTCATTAGAAGGAGGAAGTCATGGAAAGCCATGCCCACGCAAGCAGTCTCCATTTCTTTGCAGCCGGGTTCTCCAACCATGTGAATTTGTCCATTTTGAGGACTGGACAAGCCAGAATGCAGTGGATTTTCAAAGAGCCCATCTGTGTTGTGTTTCAGCTGTCAGTTGTTAGTCTCTCCGCCACCAGTAATAACCGATCTCCATGGGCTGCATTATTCATATTACAGGTAATTTTTTGGTCACCCCACAGGTGGCCAGAGCATGGTCAGCAAGCAGTGGCTTGATTCTTAGAGGATTTTAGTAAGTTGACTATTAACCATGACTTAAAGCTGATAGGGTGGTGGTGGTAGTGGTGTTTTTTGTTTTTTTGTTTGTTTGTTTGTTTGTTTTTTGGTCACATTTTTCCTCTTTTTCATGTGCATGTCCATGTGATTCTGGTAGAAACCAGTAATTCCGAAGATCACCAGATTGAGTAGAATTAAAGTCTTAGAAATGATATGTGTATTACGACCTTTATTCCTTTCCCTCATTTCAGACTCTTAAATAAAACTACTAAGGCAAGATATTTTTAACTCATTCACAGTCTGTTACTATGACTAATTTTTAAGGTTATGGAAGTTCAAATTGAAGAAATTTAATTCAAAAAATTATGCTTCTGTCTGCAAAGAATAAAGAAGAAAAAAGAATGCTATTATGCTGCAAAGTCACAAGGAATAACGTCATGAAAAGATCTTGCTCTTTTGAGAATTTGTTTGAAGGCAGTTTTTTGAGTTATAAATTAATAAAATTCATCCTCTTTTTAGGTTCACATTTCTAGGAATTTTGACAAATGCATACAATTAGGTCAACACCATCAGAATAAAAACATATATCATTCCCATCACACTAAAAATTTCCCTTATACACCTTTGTAATCAATTTCTCTCCCATCCCCCAGGCCCTGGAAACCAGTAGTCTATTAAGCCTAATACATTTGAAATTTGTAAGTGTTTTTGCATGCATAAAAAGTTTGCTTGTTTGTGAGTAATATTCCTTTATTTGGAAGTAACCATATTTGTTGATCTATTCAACAGTTAGCAGACATTTGAATTAATTCTGGCTTTCAATGATTATGAATGTTAGTATAAACATACGAATACAGATTTTTGTACAGATCCATGCTTTCATTTGTTTTGGATAAGTTAAACTGTTGATTTGCGTGGTAAGTGTATGTTTAAATTGGTAAGAAACTGTCAAACTGTATTCCAAAGTGGTTGTAATAGTTTTCATTGCCATCAGAAATTTATGAAGTTTCTGTTGCTCTATAGTTTTAGCAATGCTTGATAGTTTTATTTGTCTTTTACCATTCTTATAGGCAAAGTGATATCTCATTGCAGCTTTAATTTGCATTTTCTTAATAACTAATGATGTGATTCTATTGATATGTTTATTGCTATATCTATAGAATCTTTAGTGAATCATCTGTTCAAGTCTTTTTCTTGATTTAAAAAATTTGGTTGTTTGTTTTCTTATTATTGAAGTGGTAATTAGTTAATGATTATTGAGAGTTCTTTATATATTCTGGAAATAAGCTAGTTATCATATACTTATTACATGTGTATTTTGTAAGTATTTTCTACTAGCTTATGGTTTTAAATTTTCTTTACAGTATAAAACAGAAGCTTTTAGTTTTGATAAGGCCAATTTGGCAAACTTTTCTTTTATGATTCATGTGTTTTGTCTCCTATCTAGAGACCTTGAACCTTTGCCTAACCCAAGATCTCAAAGGGCTATGAAAAGTCCATATTCAAAGTCTTAAGGTGAGTTTGTAAGGCATGTTGATCACAGCAAGCATAAAAAAGGTGGGCTCCAAAAGCTGGCCCATGTCACCTGTTAGACCAAGAAAGACCATGGTGGAACTGACAAGCCCACAGAGTCTGACTGCCGAGGGGTAAACAGTGTCCAAAAAAAGCAGAGCAAGTTCATATGTGATTCAAGTAATCATTATTGGCAAGGAGTCAGAGGACAGGAGGATAGGGATGGGCTGAGCATGTGGTAGGATGTATGTCATTACTCAGATAATCTTCCCTCTAGTGTCAGGAAATCAGTTAACACAATGAAACACAGCAGATACACATTTGTAAGAGAGAGAACCAAAAATCCCTGGTTTCTAGTAGTTACTTCTAGGGAAACAATTCCAGGAGTGTTGAGGTGCAGTGTGACAGCCTGTAATTCATTCTTGATCACAAGCTTGCAGGTCTTAAAGCCCTGTTTGACAAGGTGTGATTTCAGGATCACCTGCCTCAGAACTACCTGGGAGGTCATTCAATATGCAGATTCCTGGCCTGGACTTCAGGCTTGCTGAATCAGAATTGTTTGAAGGATGGCAAGTAAGTCTCTGGATGTTTTAGGAGCTTTTCAGGAGATTGTTAAAAAACTCTGCTGACTTACGGTATGACAAATATTAAACACAAAAGGATTGGGATACAGGGGAGATATGAAGAGCGGCAACTGTGTATTTTCATTCAGTACCTGGCTTTGGATGGATTATTTCAGGAGCCGGAGTAGTGTCTGATCTAGAAATAAAGTAACTTAGAAGTATTTCTGCAAGGCAGAAGATGGGAAGGGAGAACTAATATTTTGAACTTATACATCAATTGGCAGCATATTATAAAATATATATTAGATAGATATATAAAGAGATATAGACAGAAAAAAAGATGGATGTAGGCAGAGTAATTTGCACCAATAGAAGATTCAGTAATTATGGAAACAATATAAATATAATAATCAGAACAATATTTAAACTGAAAGATTTTGAGTTTTGTTTAGAAATAAAAATAATAGAAAATAAATAGAAATAAAAATAAAAATAAAATGCTTTATTTTGTCATTTGAAATGACAGCATCATCTCTAAAGATATACCAAAAATTTATTAAGCATTTATGTTATATATAATATTTAATTGCAACAACATGAAAATAATAAAGATATCCCAGTAACTGACATCTGGTACATTAATTCTTAATCAAAAATCCTAAAGGCTATTTTTTAATTTTCTCTCTTTGGGTATTACACAATGCTTATTTATCATAAGTTTGTTTCTAATTTCCTGATTCTACATATTTGAAATGAATCTGTATCATGCAAGTGAAAGTTTAGTGTGTAAACATGAATAAAATATGAGTAGAAATATGCTGTGTGAAATAGCAAGCTATTTTAAATCTTAATATAAGGACTCACCTAAAAATATCAATTATTACAAGTCATTATTGTTTCAATAAAAAGCTAAAAAAGAACCACAGACAATTTTCTTGTAAGCACAATCCATGAGTACAGCAAGACCCTGACTTCTGGGTTCGTTCCGACTATTTCAAAAGTGAAAAAAAGACCTTTGCCCTTGCAGACTATTTTGATTCTACCCCAGGACTAGCCCAAAATGAAAAACAGACTTTGGGTCTGTTGTACCATTATTTTAAGCCACATTACTGCATGTAAGTGAATTTTGTTTTGTTTTGCTTTTGTTGTAGCATAAATTAACAAGGTGTCAAATGAACATCATGACCCCATTTTTATCTCAAGCAGACTAAATTCATAACTGAGAACAGGGCTGCCTTCCGCAGCTCAGCAAAACTGTATGTGGAGAATTTCACAAGCTCAGCTGCTTCTTGGGGACAGCAAATCTCCTGCATCCTGACGATCATCTGGTAAGAACATTTCCACACTTTGTGACTCACGCGAGCCTTGATCTCACGGTGCTTTCACTGCCCACTAATCATATTTGAAACCTCTGCTTCCTCCACCGAATGTGGAGAATCTACCATAAAGAAAGTGCCCTTTCAGCTGCAGTTTTTCTCCACACAGCGCTACCCTGATTTTGGAAAGAGCTCAACTCTTCATCTCCCCTGGGCACATAGAACAGCAGAATGGAAGGGTAGAAACTGCCAAAATGCTAATCATGGAAAAAAAAAAAAGAATAACAAGATCCAGATGGGACAAAATGGACATATTTCATTTATCCTGGGAAACTCTACAGTATATCATTTGTGATGCATAATACACCCAGCCTTGGCCTTTCATAAACAAACACTACAGAGGCATATGCCACAAGATTATAAACAGAGTTGGCCATAAATTTGATGGGGCCGTACACTCAGCTCTGCACACAGGGCTGCGGCTTATTCAGCGGGTTCCGGGGGCTGCAGTCTGTTCCCTTGGCTGCTAACCAACTCCGTAATCTCAGCTCACCCTACGGGGCAGAATCCCAGTGGACCAATTCACCCTAATGAAACTCAGAGGCATTTCACACCAAAGAAACTATGGCTCACTTTGCTTCCGCCTGTGCCTGCACTGGGGAACCACGTTTTTGGTGGCCACGGTTTTTGCAGAGCTAGAAGAGCTGTTCTTAACCTTCAGTGGGCAGAGGTGGGTTATTTAAAAAAAGCAGAGGTTCCTAGTTCTCAACCTCAGTGCACCTCTACTGCTTCGGTAGATTTTGACTAGAGCTCGGCACCACCTTCTTAACAAGGACTTCAGGTGACTCTGTAGTGATGGCTCTAGGAAATTCACTCTTCGGGGAAATGCTGAAATAGATCAATTATGGGGACACTGCTTTTATGAGTATAGAAGATATTTCTAAGAGTCATTCCGCCAACTTTACTCAGGAAGGAAACTGTCCTCCATTCTTATGGAGTAGTACAAGTATAGGGTGATAAGCCATAACTAGCCACTTGATTAGAACACCCCTGACAATTGTTTCAAGCCATTATATGCATTTACAAACACTATGCACAAAGAGGGATTTTTAATAACCAACTTCTTATACTATATGTGCCCTGCTTCACCTCCACACCTTTGACCTGGTGGCTTCTAGTAGGTGAATTGTGTGTTTGCTAATTTCCAGGATCACCTTCTCTCTGTCTCTCCTGATTTAAGGAACAGCAGAGTCTCTGGGTAATTTAGGTTCTCATCTGACTTCACGCAAGTTACTTCATCACTTCCTTCCAGATCAATCTTTCTGAAAGTCAAGGGCTATGTAAATTTGCATGCAATTTGGAGCAAGGAGTGGAAAAATAAGAGGTATTTGGAATTACATCAGTCTTAGATCTGTGAGTCTGTGGCTCTTACTGGGAATAAACTCAGAAGGTCAGGGGATATCTGGTGGTGGAAGGTAGTAGAGGCTACTCCACCTGCTCCTTCTCAAAACAAAAAGTCAAGACAGGTGGGTGAGATGGAAGCAAGGAAATGGCCCTGCTCTTTTTCATAATTTGTTTTAGTCTTGGCTTTTCCACTCTGTTAATTTATGATTTAATTTTTGTGTTGAAGGTGGATCCTTTTCATGTAGTGTCTCTTTACTGTGCCTGGCATGCATTCTTTTTAGGGACTGAAAAAAGGCATTGCCTACTTAGTTGCCTTCTGTCCCCTCTGCTCTTGAGTCTTCAATCCTATGGACTTCCCAAGATGGTGATTATAAGGATGCCAGGACATGTTGGGTGCCTAAGTCTATATCCATATGGACCCGTCTATAAACCTCAGCAAATAGAGCATAATGATCACATGGCTCTGCGGTGTATCCCTTCAACTTTTCCCTGCTTTAGCATTTTTTTTTTCCCTTAAATTTTCTATTATGTGTTATCATGGCTCATCATAGTAAAGTCAACATCTTAGTAAATCTTGGTACTCTCATCCAGACCAGAGTTCATAATTGAGTCAGGAATCTCTTGTAGTTGTCTTCTAACGGCTTGCAATCAAAATCCCAAAAGTTCTGAGATGTAAGAAATAATATATTTTAATTTTTCCATACATTAACTTCACTTTTACTTTGTGCTCACTTTCTCTTGGGTGGAAAACGTAAACTGCAGTCAAATTAGTTTCCCTGCCTTCATGTCCTCTGAGTGGCATCTTCATTCCAGGGCTGTTCATGGTGCCATGCTAGGGCTGGTAGCATCCAAGGAGGTTCCTATACCTTATCACTCTCCCTATGTTCACTTGGGGTGGAGGAGAAATATAAGGATTCTTGAATTGGTATGGAAATCTAAGAGCACAGAGGAAATGCATCCTCCAACCAGAGAGAACATTCTAGGAAATAATGATAAACAAATGATTACAGACATTGCAGGCTGTCATCTGTTAAGCCTGTGGTCCCCAGCCCCCAGGCTGCAGACCGGTACCTGTCTGTGGCCTGTTAGCGAATGTGCCTCAGAGCTCTTCCCCTCCGTCCCCACCACCCCCAGGTCCATGGAAACATTGTCTTCCATGAAACTTAGGAACCCAGGAGGTGAGCACGGGCCAGTGAGTGAAGCTTCATCTGTACATACAGCCGCTGCCCAAGGCTGGCATGAGCGCCTGAGCTCCACGTCTTCCCTTCCGCTACCCCACCTCTCCGCCCCACCATCCGTGGAAAAATTTTCTTCTGTGAAACCAGTCGCTGGTGCCAAAAAGGTTGGGGACTGCTGTCATTTCTTATCTCACCTGCTCCATAGGCTTCACCCCATGTAGGGAACTGTAGATATGTCCCTCATTCCTGACTGTAGGAGTTCTCCAGTTCCAGCCTTCTGCCAACTGCTAATAACTTTCTGTCAAACACTGGAAATGTTTAGCAGCTTTCATTGACTAGACTGGGACCTGGGAAATATTGAGAACTTTCTGAGACCATGAAAGGTGCTTTAACACTTCTTTGCTCTTCTAGGATGCATAGGAAATCTTTCCCATAACATGCAGAGCTTGCGGGCCTCCTAGAATTTTCTCTGTGGCTGGAGGATGCACTTGTTCTGTGCTCTTAGATTTCCATACGAATCCAAGAATTCTTATATTCCCCTCCACCCCAAGTGAGCTTGGTAAGAGAGATAAGGTATAGGAGCTTCCTCATACATTTATTTTTTTCTATTTTTCTTTTCCTTCCTTCTCTTTCTCTCATTCTCCCTATCTGGAAAATTTTATCTAAACTCTAGGGATTAAAAACATTGCTCTGATTTTATATTCTTGTACCCTTTCAAATCTATTTTCTTCCTAGGTATTAGCTTTTTTTTTTTTTATTGTTTTTGAAATTCTAAAAACCAAGATTTATTTGTTGTTGTTTTCAGCATGATACCTCTCCCAAGATGATGCTGAAAGAATGCCTATGCTTGGTTGAGGGGAGAGGTTGGTTGACAGGGAGGGTAGGCATGGAGGCAAATAGAGGTATAGAACTTGTGGGAAAACCATATTGGCTAATAAATAAAAATGATTTCTCACTACTCTTATTTATGATGTCATCTGAATATATTTTTAGGTTTATAAAATAAGTACAACAGATGGTAGAGTCTACAGGATGAGGGTCAATGAGTGTGTGAAACAAATTAATGAATTTGATTATAAAAATGTGCTTTGAATTTAGGTTTTTGTTCAGTTTCCATAAACCAATTATATATAATTTCACAGAGGCATAAACTACACGGAACATTGAACAGACTAGATAATAAGTACAAGAAAAAGTGCAGATCTAACTTTTGTTTTGGACACTTCAAGGTCTGAAAGTATATAAATGACATTTAAACACCGGTCATGACTCTTCATCACAAGCATTTGGCTTAGTCTGTAGTGTCGCAATTAGTTTTGGTCCCACCACAACGATTTTAAAAAATTGGTTTTTTTTAGAAATACTTTCCTTTTTGTACAAGTTGATTTTTTCTTAGTTGATAATTAGGGTTATTAACTGCCTTTTACCCTAGCTCTTATTTAAATCTAGATCCTGTGGGTCATGGAAGCCTAGCGTTCCATTCTCTCCACAGTGGAGCCGCCTGGGGTGAGTGCACAGGTTGGCAGTGCACTTGTCATAACAGAAGGAACCGCTCCTGGTGTGAGAGAGAGAAAACAGGGTTTGAAGAAAGCTCAAGAGGAAGCAAGAGAAGTGCAGTTGGGGGATCACAGATGTGCGTGACCCGCAAACTCACACACTCCATTCCCGGGAAAAGTAGGTGACAACAAGGATTGCGTATTGGTGGTAAATGAAGCCAAGCCTGTTAGTGAAAGATTGCTTAAGCTATTGCTATTAAAATCTGAACTTTGAGCGAAAAACAAACAAACAAACAAAAAAAAAAAAACAGCTTGAGATCTGGGGGCTGAGTTTCCCCGAAGCTCAGAGAATAAGAAAATAGAAGCAATTATATCAAGAAAATAACTCTTCCATTCAATGTTCTACTTGAGGTACATTAAAATTAGAAAGAGAAATTCTAAGACTTATTATGTGATTTTGATTTTTGCTTCTAACACTTTTAGGTAGTTGGATATCAGAAAGTTATTGATATGTGTTGATTAAAATAAGTATGCAAGTATACTAATAATTATATTAATACATATGTATACTAATAAGTATATGTGTCAGTGTATATATACATGAATAAGCATATATATATATATGCACACACTAAGTACATATACTATTTTGTTCTTGGGAGTAAAGAGGAAGGAACAAAAGGAATTAAGATGTGTTTGTTGAGTACTAACTATATGAAACACATTTACATTCATCCTTTTACTAAATATTTATTGACTTCAATATACACCACAAATGTTGAGGAGAGGTTTTTGGGTATAAACTGGTGAGCAAAAATAGATGTAGCGCTTGCTTTCACTGAATTTACAATCTTGTAGTAGAAAGTTCAATCAAGTCATCTTATAAATTTAAAGTAAAATTATAATTGTGGAATGTGTAATGAAGGAAAAGACATGGGGCTATATATTCTCATAATAGAGTATTCCAAGAGTGAGGTTTACTGGAGTACTGCCAAAATTTATAGGTAAATTCCATCCTTCCATCTAAGTCTAAATACTGGCATGTAACTAATAGTAAGTAATAATAATAATACAATAATTTGGGTTACTTTCAACAGCCATACTCATTCTCTTAGTGATTACGTGTTCTGACTACCTCACCCTCTCCCCGGAATGTTCTGGACTATCTCAACTCAGACCACATCACAGTCTAACAACTAATGGGTGGATGCTTGACAGACGGGGGTCTCTAGGACACTGATCCAGTGGCTGGCATGCACTTTTTTTGGTTGATTTCCATCTATACTCATTAACTGTTTTTAATGTCACTCAAACCATATAGAAAAATTTTAAATAAAATTTTCTGAAAATCCATTATAGCGTCTAAGCAGAAGAGCTACAGCTTCTAAGGAGAGGAGCTATAATTAGGAGTTAACTTAGAAAGTTTATGAGGTAGGAAGGGCACATTGTGGGAATAGATACGGCCAGGCCCTCTTGTGTAAAGGATCAGATCACACACATGTGCAGAATAAGATGGTCAATGTGGCTGAAGCACACAGAGGAACATGGAATGTGGTGAAATACAGCTTAAGAGTTAGGTAACGTAAGGCCTTAAAAGTCATGAAAAATGATTATGTCTTAAGAGAAAGAAACAGCAATAAAGGGATTTCCATAATGGATGATGTGATGGTTAATTCTGTGTTATCTTGATAGAGCTATGAGCTGCCCAAATACTTAGCTAAATGTTATTATAGGTGGGCCTTTAAGGGTATTTTTGGATGAGATTGTTGGAATTGGTAGACTGAGTAAAGCAGATTGTTTTCACTATTGTGGGCAGGCCACATCTCATCAGTTGAAGGCCAGAATAGAACAAAAAGGCTGGTTCTCCTGTAAGTAAGAGGAACCTCCTCCTGCCTGACTGCTTTCAGCTGAGATTTCTGTCTTTTCCTGCCTTCAGACTCAAACTGAAATATGAGATCCTTTGGGATCTCCAGGCTACTGGCTTTTAGAAGGAAGCTACTGTGTCAGGACTCCTGACACAGGAGTCTCCAGTAGCTGGGTCTCCAGCTTACTGATTGCAGGTATTGGGACTTCTCAGCCTACATAATCATATAAACCAATTTTTATGGCAAATCTTTACATATATATGCATATCTATATACTATTGTTCTATCTATGTTCTAATGGTTCTATTTCTCTGGAGAACCCAGACTAACATGGGTGGCATAATCAAATTGGGTTTGGGAAATAGCTCTGGCTAAGACAGAGAATAAATTAATGGAAATAAGAGTGAAACTGAAAAGACTGTTAGAAGGCTAATGAGTTACGAATAAAAATAGTTTGATCTACAGCAGCAGTCCTCAACGGGAATGACATGTCCCTTCCAGGATAATATTGGGAATTAATGAGAATGTTTTGTTCTGTTTGTTTTTTCAGAGAGGTGACTAATGGCCCTTATTGTTAAGTGGGCTCCAAGTCTCCTAGGCATAGTTTGCAATGTGCAGGACATTCAAACTTAAAGAGATAATTGTCTGTGTCTCACAAAACTTTGGCATATTCTGCTCAAAAGCAGAGACTTAAATATAAATGAAAAACCTGCCTAGAACCTATTTACCTTTTATATACAAACACAGTATTTTTGCATAATTTAAGTATACACTGAATTTTCCAGGAATGCATGCATCTACTATGCAAATAGAGAAGTAATTATACTTCAGTTTGTTTGGGAAATTACCAAGAGTTTTAGCCATTTTGGAAAAATCACACCACTGAAAGTAGTGCAGTTTACAGTATCTGAATCTAATACAATGGACCTTTATACCTTTGTAGCGGTCAGATTTGCACAGATTCTTTATGTAAGTGCAAACTTCTGACAACACTGTTAGGTCTTCTGGTTTAGCTAGCCACACCTGACATTTACATATTGAAATATATACTATTTATTTTTCCCAGGCAGGGTCTCACTCTGTCACACAGGCTGAAGTGCAGTGGCAAGTTCGTATCTCGTGACCTTGAACTTCTGGGCTCAAGCAATCCTTCCACCTCATTCTCCTAAGTAACTAGGGCTATAGGCATGCACCACTGAGAGCAGCTCTACATACTTAAATCATATATTCTATTTTCCTTTAACTACATATTTCATATTTCAGCTAAATATTTTGGTTTAGTTTTGCAATTTTGTGTGTAAGTTTGGTTACATTATATATAAATTTATTGCAGTATATTAAAAGAGGTATTATAAAACATTTGCTATAAAAAGGAGGCATTGGTCTGAGACAGTTGGGATTCACTGGCTTCAATTCAGGTTTACATCAGTAGAGATGGAAAAAGTGGTTAGAGTCCAAGGATATTTAAGAGGTGAAATTAACAAGAAGTGATGAGTTATTAGATGTGAGGGTGGGATGGGTTGAGAGAGAAGAACGAGTCAACGATGACTCACGAATTATGGCTTGCACAAATCAGTGGATGGAAGTTCTATTTGCTGTGTTAATGGACCTAGGAGAGGACTCAGCTTGGGAAGACAGCAGAAATTCAGTTTTGTGCACATGTCTATGAAGTCAGATAGGATATATGGGAATTAGGAACTGAGAATTAGGGAAGAGGTGCGAGCTAGCAATATAAATTTGAGAGTCATCACATCTGGCAGAACTCAGGCTGGGTTGTGAGAGTAGAGAGGCAATTCTACTTCTCATCTGCATCTGAGCCTTGGAGAATGCCAATATCTAATGATACCTCATGTTAAATTCTCACCACAATGTGTTAGAGAAGCATTGCTTACTAGTCCCATCTTACGGCTGAGAAAAGTAATACTAATAGATGTTACTCTGGCTAAAGTCACCAAAACAGGAGTATCCAATTTGGGGATTGTAGATTGATAAAACAAAGTTTAAGTCCTTTTTCCATGTTTTTGGGTTATATTACTGAACAAATAAAATCTCTTTCTTAAGGAACTTATACTGGGGAAGTCAAAATAATAAAATAATAAACAGTAAATGTTATATTATTGTTGGGAGATGATTCTTCCTGGGCCACTTTTTGCACACCTTGTTAGTGAGGTACTGACTGCACTCTTTCTGGCTGATCTTAATAAGAATAATTGTACAGTGAATAGCCTGGGAAGATAAATAGAATCTCCCTCTGGAACAAAGAGTAAGAATGTTTATTGCCTCCTACAAACAAATGTTTATTGCCCGTTACAGGTTAATCTCCTGTAACACTGTCATACAGGGGGTGTGATCCATCCACTTTGCCCCCATGCTACTTAAGGCAAAGGGACCTGATGCAGACATACTGATGTTCATCCTCTTACTGTGTCCTAAATAATAAAATTCTTCGTCTCTGATCCAGTTTTATATCTTCTGCCAGCTTCCATGAAATGGTGGTAGGCTGATTTGTTAGCTCACAAATAGAGCAAAAGCTTGAAAATTCCAGACAATGCAATAGTATGCTAAACACTTGTATAGTATACTAGAAGATGATAAGAAGTATGGGGGGGAAAGAAGAAACAGTGTAAGGGGAAAGAAGAATGGTGAGGTGGGGTGGGTGCTCTAATTTTAAATAATGTGGTCAGGTACATTCCATTAAGAAGTGAACAATAATTTGAAGGGCTGGGAGGAGTGCTATGCAAATACAGAGGGGAAGAACATCCCAAGGTCAGAAAAAAAGTCAATGCAAGTGCCCTAAAACCGGAGTATAGTCCTTAAGGGGGAGAAAATGGGAGGTGAGGCTGGAAAAATAGTAGGAACCACTTCAAAAAGCTCATATCAGTTTACCCATCCCTCCTTCCCCCTCCCACCCACTTGATTTCTGATGAGTATTGTTTCCATATGTGCACATACATAAGTGTTGATCAATTAGTTCCAATTTAATGGCGAGTTTTTTCATTCTTGCGATACTTCACTTAGAAGAATGGTCTCCAGTTCCATCCAGGTTAATACATGAGGTATTCACCATTTTTTTATGGCTGAGTAGTACTCCATGATACACATATACCATATTTTATTAATCTGCTCACATACTGATGGGTACTTGGGTTGTTTCCACTTCTTTAAAATTGTGAATTGTGCTGCTATAAACATTCGAGTACAGGTGTCTTTTTAATAGAATGTCTTTTTTTCCTTTGGGTAAATATTCAGTAGTGGGATTGCTGGATCGAATGGTAGTTCTACTTTGAGTTCTTTGAGGTATGAGTTCTTTGACTAGTATGGATTCTGATCCATACTGCTTTCCATAAAGGTTGTGCTAATTTGCAGTTCACCAGAAAATTCACACCTAGCTGGTACAATGCACACTATCTGGGGGATGGGCACACTTACAACTTTGACTCAAACAGCACAAAAGCAATTTATGTAACCAAAACATTTGTACCCCCATAATATTCTGAAATTTAAAAGAATTAAAAAAATAATAAAAACAAACAAACTAAAAGCTCATGTAGGGTGTTTGAGAACTGTTTTTGAATTCTTAGTGAAATGTAGAGGCCTTGTCTAGCAGCAGAATAAGATGATCCCACTAATGTGTCAAAAGGAGCACATTTGCTGCTCTGCTGAAATTACTCTAAAGAGAAGCAACTGTAGAAGCAGAGAGGCTATTTAGGGGATATTTTTATTGTATTGGCCAAAGGTTTTATTGTATTTCACCTATAGCTATTTAGATCAGGTTAAGACAATTCTGCCCTTTAAAAAGTTATTATTAATGGAGTACTTCCTTAATGCTCAACTTAGCATGCACTTAAAATCCCCTTTCCCTAAACTATGCAAAATTCAATGTCATGACTATTTAAGAGCAATGACCATTTTTCTCAATTCTTAGATTATGTCATAACATTCTGGAGACAATAAGACCACAGGTGACATAGACCAACAGCTTTGATGAGGGTGATGATGGATGGCAGCCACAACCAAAAAACACCCAGCGTGTATCAACCAAGTTAGTGTTAACTATACCATGTTATATTATGTCTTTATTAAAATACTAATTACTTTGGGATGCTAATAGACAACATTAACTCAGCAGGTGCAATAAATGATCACGAAATGGGGAATTATTTTAATACAATCTGCTCTTTCATTTTTTGCCCACTTAGAGACAATAGGATTTGAATTCTGTTTGTGTGTGTTGGCACCTGCAGCATTATCTTTTCTAAATACCACCAAATAGATTTTCTATACTACTCCAACCAGGAAACTTCATTACGGTGTCTCCGAGGAGCTTGAGAAGAAATGATTTTTGTCACCGCATCAGCACTCTAACAACCTCTGAATAGGTGGCTCACTGACTAATTTGAACCAGAATTCCATGGCAGTCTTACAGCACAGTTTGGATAAAATGGTAATTGTTATTAAATCAGTGCATGTTCTAAATGCAAGCTTGACTTTACCACAGAGACAGAGCAGGTGGCCACCTTCCAAATGCAAAACATTACTGGGAACAAACTGCAAAATGACCGGTGTGTGAGTCAAAGAATGGGATTTGGAAAGAGTAGGCAATTTCCAGTTTGCCTAGGATAAGCAAAAATTCCACAGTCAACTGCTGACTAAATGGATTAACAAATTCAAACATTTTCAGGTTAGGGAGAGAGAAGAATTTGCAAATGAACTGACAATGGATTTAACAGGTTTTAGCCTGAGGTCGCTTAAAATTTTGAATAGCACTTGTGTAGGAAATGGGGGCCATCTCCAGACAAGCACTAATATTGGATCAGCTTTGCTTATAGACCACTGGCTTCTCTGACTCTCCAGATTATTGTTGGCTATTTCAGCATATTTCTAATTGGGTCACAAAAATAAGCACGCTTTCTCTAAGAAAACATTATATATACACGGCAGGTTCACGCAAATCAAATATTCTGTTTCCTGTCTTCAGTTATTAAAAATTTTGAAATATGTCACCCTCAAGACACAATGAAAATATTCAAACTGCAAGGTGAAGCACATTCAAATATGGTTTCACATCACTATACACTGGAAGTATATATTTCACACAGAAATATATCAGCTCCAATGCTAATAAGACAAACTGGATTTTCAACATTATGTGTCAGAGCCTTTTTTCAAGCAATATTGCCAGCCATAAACTATCCACTGGTCACTTTTGCAGTAATACTGTATTACAGGCAAATATTCTACTCAAGTGATTTGATGAGGGGAGACGTCAGTGCAGTTTTGTCTTGATTAAGCTTATGTCACTCCCCAGAAGAACATGATTTGTACATTGTACCTCTGAAGCCAGGACACCAGGTGCCAACACACACGGCCTGAGCTGCAAGCCGTGTGCCTGGTAAAAACAGGCCTCAATACCCAATCTCAAACAGACTCCCAACTTGATATATACCCCATTGCACAGTTTAACAGTTATATCCTTTTAACTTCAAACAGAGGAATTACTTTTTGGCCAACCGAGAACAGGATACCTTGAGTTTGAGTGGGAAATGGGAAGGACTGCAAAGTTTACAGAGGAGATCAGTCTTGCAAGGGGAGGAGAACGCAACCAGGACTCTTCTCTAGAAAGAAAGTCTCCTTTATCTCTCTCTCACCCAGGAAGATCAGAGGAGGAATAGTTTTGGATAGGAAGCAGGCTGCTTCCTCCTCTGAAGCAGAAGCGAAGTCAAAGGTATTCATGTCTGAGGGTCTTATTTTCTCAGAGAATTTGGAGGGAAAACCGTTTGCTGAGAGTGAAGTAGGCAATGGGAAAATCATAGGTTTGGAAAAAGAATTGAGGGTTTAGCACAGTCGAAGCAGAGAATAGGTAGGAAGCTTAAGTGGGGAATACGGTAGGTTTCAGGGCAGTATTAATGATCTGGGTATCTTATGTGTTTTGCAAATAAGTTAGAAAAACAAATTGCAAAAGAAGAGAGTTTCAGAAGCATTTAGAGCACAATATCCACATTTGAATGACATACATAGTTTTAATCTTGAGGGGCAGTACTCATTTATATGTGTGACAGTTTTAAAACATTATTGCATTTTATAAAAATGCACACCCTGGTGATTACGCAAATCTACGCATTATAAAATGGCATAGAATGGTAAAACTATCACGTACATTGTACTAACATAAGCATCCTGGTTTTCAATTTTACTATAATTCTGTAGGATGTAACGACTGGGTGAAGTTGGGTGAAGGGTGTATGCATTACTTTATTTTTAAAACCTTTAAAAATTAAAAATCATGAAGATCTCTCAAGTACTTTATCAATCCGTCAATTTCATGTACATTCTGAGACTGAGTTAGACATTTAGGGGCTTCTTGTGAACTTACAATTATTACAAAATAAAAAGCAAAACAAAACAAAGAAAAACACAAACCTCTTCACAGAGCTGAACATATGTGTTAGTGTATCTACAGGAGGACATGAGCCATGAGGGAAAACTGTAAATTAACATCTCTGTTTCCAACCTTTTCACCAACCTTTATAAAAACAAATACTGCAATTATATTAAAAATGAGAACTCTAAGTCATATGTTAAAAATATGGTACCAGGCTTTTTTTTTTGGTAGATATCCATACACAGTTGTTGCCGAGGGAAGCACATTTCCCCACCTTTATTAAAAGAGGTTTACTTTATTTATCACAAATTGTGTAACAAGGGCCTGCAACCACCTTTAATTGATTAGAAAGGAGTCGGGAATGTTCTTTCCAGTACAGAGGGTACAAAAGAACATATAAACTGTTGCCTGAATACCAACAACAACTATTGATCAGTAATTACAATTTGTGTTTTTTGACATGAGAAGAGCGCAGCAGAATGTCACTGAGCAGCAAAGCAATCTCCAGTCATTTTGCTACAGCCAGTTCCCTCTAACTCTGAGTCAGTGAAGCTGGGAAAGCGGAGAAAATAATGTCGTTAGGACTTTACCTTCGCATCATAAACTCGACACATATAAGCCTGGAATAGTAACACTAATGAGAATCTTACATAAGAATATTTTAAAATCAAATCTCTTAAAGTAAAATAGAAAAGATCTCCTTTGTTTAGGTTGGACAGTTAACTAAATTTAGCTCTCATCGTAAGTATTGCTTCAGATGTGATTGGGTAAAAATACTGTTCTAAGTATATACCTTGTACATATTTTAGACTGTGTGTTTTCTAAGTACTAAAATGTTCTCTAGAGCACAAAATGCAAAATGGGTAAGTTGCCTCAAAGAGCCCATGGTTGGAGGGAATGTTTTAATCATCTAAAAATACAATTCATTTAAATCCATTTTTCTAATTATTTTTAAAACCTTTAAAAATGGAAAATCACCATGATTTCTCAAGTACTTTCTCAATCTGTCAGTTTCACGCATATTCTCTGAGTCAGACATTTAGTGTTTCCAGCTGTGCTGAGCTGCTAAGGTTGTCAGGTGTCATTTTATTCTTGGTTTTCTTTCCTTTTTTTAAATTTTAAAATAGTATGAGGGTACAAATGTTTTTAATTATATGGATCACTTGTATAATGCTCAAGTCAGATCTATAAGTGTGCCCATCACCCAGATAGTGCTCACTGTAACCATTAGGTAGGTTTTTGCCCATCCTCTCCTCTGCCCTCCCCCCTGCTTAATTTCCACTGAGTTTTATTAATACTTCCCTCTGTGCACATATGTGCTCATTGGTTAGTCCCAATTTAATAGCTAGTACAGTGGTGTTTGTTTTTCCATTCTTTAGACACTTCACTTAGGATAATGATCTCCAGTTTCATACAAATTGTTGCAAAAAGCATTAATTCATACTTCTTATGGATGAGTAGTATTCTATGGTATACATACTCCACATTTTCTTAATCCTCTCATGAATTGATGAGCATTTGGGTTGATTCCACATCTTTGAACTGTAAATTGTGTTGCAATAAACATTCAAGTGCAGGTGTCTTCTTGATAAAATGACTTCTTTTTCTTTGGGTAAATAACCAGTAGTGGGATTGCTGGATCAAACGGTAGCCCTACTTTTAGTTCTTTGAGGAAGCTCTATCCTGTTTTCTGTAGAGGTTGTCCTAGTTTGCAGTCCCACTGACAGTGCATAAGCGTTCCTTTCTCTCTGCATCCATGCCAGAATCTATTGCTTTTGGACTTTTTAATAAAAGTCATTCTAACTGGGGTAAGGTGATACCTAATTGTAGTTTTAATTTGCATTTCCCTGATGATCAGTGACATTGAGCATTTTTTTCTTATGTTTATTGGCCATTTGTGTATCTTCTTTTGAAAAGCTTCTGTTCATGTCTTTTGCCCACTTTTTAATGGGGTTATTTGTTTTTTTTCATTGCTGATTTGCTTGAATCAGCCCTTCATAGGCTAATGCATCACAAGATACATAGCTTGCGAGTGTTTTCTCCCATTTTGTAGGTTGTCTGTTTGCTCTGTTGATTATTTCCTTAGCTGTACAGAAGCTTTTTAATTAAATCAAGCCCCATTTATTTGTTTTTGTTGCTGCCATGATTGTCATTGGGGTCCTAGTCATAAATTCTGTGTGTAGGTCAATATCTAGAAGAGTTTTTCCTACATTTTCTTCTGGAATTCTTACAGTTTCATGCCTTACGTAAGTCTTATATCCATCTTGAATTAATTTTTGTGAGTGGTGAGAGAAACCATAATACAAAAATCTATGGATTTCCAATGTACCTAAATTTAACCATTAGAGAATATAATTGAAAATTAGCCTGGGAGCAGTGGCTCATGCCTGTAAAACAGCACTTTGGGAGGACACAGAGGGAGGATCACTTGAGGCCAAAAGTTCGAGACCATCCTGGGCAACATAGCAAGATTCCATTTCCACAAAAATAAAAAAAATTGGCCAGGCATGGCGGTGTGACCTACAGTCCTGGGAGGCTAAGGCAGGAGGATCAATTGAGCCTAGGAATTCGAGGTTGCAATAAGCTATGACATCACCACTGCACCCCAGTCATCCAGTGAGACCCTGTTTCTAAAAAAAAAAAAAAAGTAACAATAAGAACAACAAAGCTTTTTAAGTTCCTAAAAACAAAAATATCTGTTTTGAAAATACATGGAGGGAATTGTAAAACATTTTCGAAAGACATAAAACAGATTGATATTTGGAGAGGTAGACTATAAATGAATATTCATATGTGTTAAGACTCAGTATCATATATACATCAATTCTTCACAAAATAGCTTATACATTATTTATAAATAATTGACAGATCACAAAAGATGTGTTTGCATATGCACACACAATAAAAACTTTAACATGTTCTTCTATTTTTTCCTGGAATCTAAATTCAGAGCAAAAATTAAAAGAATCTGATATCACCTTATCATAAATTGGCAAAAAATAAAATGATTTGCCATAATAAGGAGGGAATATAGGAATGTGGCAAAAATATAGCTGCTTAAAGAAAATAACAGGAAAAAACATGTGAAGCCATTT
The DNA here is from genome assembly GCA_963574885.1 of Lepilemur ruficaudatus. Taxonomy (NCBI): domain Eukaryota; kingdom Metazoa; phylum Chordata; class Mammalia; order Primates; family Lepilemuridae; genus Lepilemur; species Lepilemur ruficaudatus. The sequence continues at coordinate 4,439 of CAUYRT010085667.1, read as the reverse complement.
GGTAAAGATAAAAACATGTCTAGGCAAAAACCTAGAAATTTTTCTTTGACATAAATATGTGCAAAAAATTCTGTATATAAAAGACATGTGCATATAGAAATGTTACTAGAACCATTGTTAATAATAGTGCAGAAACAGAAGAAACACACTAAAAAGAAAACCTGGAGACTGCCCAAGTGCTCATAAATAAGTTATAACAGAAACAAACAACAACAACAGCAACAAAAACTCCTAAGAGTACTAGAATATAGAAAGCAGACTATGTGAGTTAACTAGATCTACACAAATCAAGTAGGGTAGATTTTGAAAACAATGTATGAAAAAAGCAGGTTGTAGAAAGATTGAAAGTATGCATGAATGAATTAAAACTTAAGCTAATGCTGTATTTTGTAAGTGATTACATACAAGTATACTACACATATAAAAATATAATTTAGAGGAAAACAGAATTTATGACAGCAGTTGTTTCTATCTTGAGAGGAAGGTAGAGAAAAAATAGGACCATAAAAGAGATTAAAGGACTATCAACTCCTTCTTTGATACTCTATATTACAAAATCAGCCTCATAATAGAAGATGACAATATGAACACATACCCTGTTAGGTTGATGGGTAGGTAGGCATGACTTAGAGTATTCTCTTTGGCTTTCTGGGTCATTTTTAATACTTTTCCTAACTAAATAAGTGTTAAAATAATGTAAATTAATAGCATCCATCAACACTTAATGGTTTACTGAGCTAAGTAAGGCAATGATACTCTTCCTCAAACTAATAAAGGGAAGTTACAAAAGTTCCCCAGCTAACTTCATGCTTGATAATGAAACACTGGATACTTTCCCCCTGAGATCAGGAACAAGACAAGGACGTACATACTCACCACTTTTAGTTAGCATTATACTTGAGGTTTTAGAACAAAAAGGAAAGAAAATGAAATGAAACATATCTGGGTTGGAAAGGAAGAAGTAAAACTGTCTTTGTTCACAGATGATACAATCTCATATATAAAGAAATCCCAAGAAATCCATAATAAAATACTAGGAGTAATGTACTAGTTCAGCATGGTTGCAGTATACAAGATGAATATATAAAAATCAATTGTATTTCTACACATTTAAAGTAAGCAATACAAAAATAAAATTAAGAAAACAATTCAATTACAATAGCAACAGAAAGAATAGAATACTTAGGAATAAATTTAACAAAAGAAGTACAAAACTTTATACTCAAAAACTACAGAACATTGTTGAAAGAAATTAAAAGATATCTACATAAATGGAAAAATATCCCATGTTCATGAATTAGAAGATTTAATATTGTTAAGATGGCAACATTACCCAAAATGATCTACAGATTTAATGCAATCCCTATAGAATCCCAGCTGGCGACTCTGTAGAACTTGACAAGCTAACTCTAAAATTCATGTGGAATTGCAAGGAATCCAGAATAGCCAAAATAATCTTCAAAAAGAACAAAATTGGAGATTCACATTTACTGATTTCAAAACTCACTATAAAGAAACAGTAATCAAGATTGTGTGGTACTAGCATAAGGATAGACATATAAATAAATGAAATAGATTTGAGAGTACAGAAATAACCAAACTGATTTTCAACAAGGATAGTAAAACCATTCAGTGGGGGAAAAATAGTATTTTAACAAAGGTTCTGGGACAACTGGATAATTCCATGGGGGGAAAAAATCAAGTGAGACCCTTATCTCACACCATAAACAAAAATTAACTCAAAATTGATTAAAGACCTAAATGTGAGAACGAAAACAATAAAATTCTTAGAAGAAAACAGGGATAAATCTTCATACCTCAGATTTGGCAATGGATTCTTAGATACAATGCCAAAACACAAACAAGAGTAGAAAAACTAAATTGTAATTCATTTAAAATTATGAAGTACCATGCTCAAAAGACTCTATTAAGAAAATAAAAAGACAACCCATGGAATGAGAGAAAATATTTGCAAATAATATATCTGATAATGGACTTGTATCTAAAATATAAAAAGAAGTCTTAGAACTCAATAGTAAAATGACACATAACCCAATTTTAAAATGAGCAAAGGAACTGAACAGGTATTTCTCCAATAAATATATAGAAATATCTAATATACACAGAAAAAATGCTTGGCATCGTTAGTCATCAGAGAAATGCAAATCAAAATCATAATGGTATATCACTTCACAGCCACCGAGATGGCTAGAATCAAAACGTCAAGATAATGACAAGTGTTGACAAGGATATGGAAAAAACCTATACCCTCGTACAATACTGGTAGGAATGTAACATGGTGCAGCTGCTTTGCAAATCGGTCTGGAGGTTCTTCATAAACATAGAGTTATGTCATTACAATTCCATCCCTAGGTATATACCCAGGAGAAATGAAATCCTATGTCCACACAAAGACGTGCACCCGAATGTAGCAGCATTATTTATCATAGCCAAATATAGGAACAACTCAAGTGTTCATCAATGGATGAATGAATGGACAAACAAAATATGGCATATTCATAAAATGTAATATTTCTCAGAAAATAAAAAGGAATAAAATATTGACATATGCTACAAGATAGATAAACCATAAAAACATCATGCTAAGTGAAAGAAGCCTATCACAAAAGACCATTTATTATACAATTACACTTATATGCAATGTCCAGAATAGACAAATATAAAGAAAGAGAAAGTAGATAAGTGGTTGTTTAGGGCTGGAGTAATTGGAGGAATAGGGGAGTTGATAGCCAAAAGGTAGAATGATTTCTTTTTTTTTGAGGTTATGTAAATGTTTTGGCATTGACTGTAGGGATGGTTATACATATCTATGAATATACTAAAAACCATTAAATTCTACATTTTAAATTATAATTTTGAATTATATCTCAATAAAGCTGTTACAAAAATGCAATGATATTCTATCACTCCATTAAAAGCAATTGATTCTTTGTTTTAAAGACTTAGAAAATATAGACCTGAATTGCCCCTGAACTATGCTTGATCATGACTCTAAAGCGCTTCTTGTTGTTATATAAAAGTTTATGCTTTATCTACCACAACTCCCCCAAAAAAGTCGTTACTACTGCATATCCTAAATGCTGAGAGATAATGACGCCACCTATACGAGCTGCCAGCATAGCATCTGCTGTGTTATTACACATCACACTTCAGTTGCAGTTTTCTTTTTGCTTCCTTTTCAATTATCATGAGATTGTTTCATAGAAGTTACAAGACCTATGAAATAAAAGCAGTCATTCAAAATTTCCATTCTCAAGGTGAGGTGACACATTTAAGGAGTTTGAAGAGGCCTCTCAAGTAGGCAAAGCAGAACAGTTCAGTAAAAGTGAAACTGAACTCAGAGTCCAGGAGCCTTTTGACCCTAGATAATCCACACGAACTCTCTAGGTCTCAGATCTCAGCTTCAATTTACAAGAAGATGGCTGGTTCTCAACTTTTAAAGTTTTGATTCTACCTTTCCCACCAACCTGTCAAAAATAAGCTCACTTAATTACATTGTTTCTAATATCTCATGTATAGTATCTCCACATGTTGGATTGCTGAATTTTGGGTTTAAAGATTCTCTATTTTGAAATTGACCAGGTCAATAAAATTGGATCAGTTTTCAAGAAATTATACACAACAATGTTGATATATTCCTCCCATTATTCTGTTCTGACAATGTTGCTAAGCTAACTTCTATTTCTTCTTATCACAAGATTTTCTTGTCTTTGTATTATATATGTGAAAATTTTAATTTAGTATCTATTGATATTTCTATAGCAGGATTAGCTCATTCATTCAACACAATTTTTTAGTGGTTTCTAAGTGCCAGGTATTTATGTACGTCCTGGAAATGCAGCAGTTAACTAAACAAAGAAATCCATATGCTCTTGGAGCTTACAATTTACTGGAGAGGGACAAATATTAAGCAAATATATACACAAAATGTATAGCATATCATATTTCAATAATATCCATGAAGAAAAATAAAGCTGAGAATGGGAATGGAAATGGCTGGATGTGCAGGTAGTAACTTTATTACAGCGGTCAGCAAGGTCTAGGGAAGAAGTGACATTGGAGCTGAGCCTGCAGGAGATGAGGGAGTGGAATATGGGTATATGTAAGGGAAAGACTTTCTAGGCAAAGAGGAGACCAACAGCAGAGACCTTGAGTCCAGAGCATTCTTAGATGGAGAGAGTTGGAGGAAAGTGACAGAAAATAGTATCAGAGGAGTGAGGGGGTAAAATCATGTGTAGCTTCATAGGCTATAGCTACGCTTCAAATTTTTACTCTGAGAGGAGAATTAAAGATGGCGGACGAGTAAAGCCGCCAGCCAGAGTGTCTCCGCAAAAAAGACAGATTTTAGAAGAAAGCGGGAGAATTAAGCAAGCAGACAAGTATACATCGGACGAGGGTCAGAAGGAGGGATACCTGAG